>WBMV01004467.1:956-154796 GCA_013396655.1 Campylorhamphus procurvoides | reverse complement strand
CGGGGGGGAGCGAGGAGGGACGGCGGGGGTGGGGGGGACAGGGAAGGGACACCCGTGAAGGGCTGGGGTACAGTACCCTGGGAAAAGGCTGCTGTGGGGGGGCCGAAGATGATGAGCGGTCTGAAGCATCTCTCCTGTGTGGGGAGACTGCAGAGCAGGGCCTGTTTAGTAAAAACTGAGAGGGGATCTGATTAATACATACAAATATCTCTAAGGTGGGTGCCAGGGGTTGGTGCCAGACTCTTCAATGGTGCCCAGTGACAGGATGAGGAGCAATGGCCATAAACTAAAACACAAGAAGTTACATTTCAACACGAGGAAGAACTTCTCACATTAAGGGTGGCAGAGCACTGGAATGGGGTGCCCAGGGATGTCAGGAGTCTCCCCCTCTGGAGACGTTTAGAACCCACCTGGATGCATTCCTGTCCTATTATTTGCACCTAGTAACCTGCTCTAGGTGACCCTGGCTTGGAAGGGACGTTGGAGTAGATGATCTCCAAAGGTCCCCTCTAATCCTAGCAATCCCATGATTCTGAATTGGATTCTGTGATCTGCCCCAGCACAGGGCCATGGAGTCATCCTGGGCACCCTGTGGGACAAGGCCCCGAGTAGGAGTGACACTCATCTGTGGTACATCCCTAGGGAGGTGCACAGAGAACTGAGGGGAGCACAGGTTACACACACCAGAGGCATCGGGCTTTGGAACCCAGGTGAAGTGAGGTTGTTCTGGTTTACCTTAGGGGCTGAGCACCCTGCCCAGGGCAGCTGTCCTCGGGCAGCTGAGAGTTCACTACAAATAGTCATAGAATCATAGAATAGTTTGGGTTGGAAGGGACCTTAAAGGTCATCTATTTCCAACCACTCTGCAATGGGTGGGTACACCTCTCACTAGAGCAGGTTACTCAGAACCTCATCCAACCTGGCCTTGAACACTTCCAGAGATAGAGCATCCACAACTTCTCTGGCACAAATAGTGCCAGGTCTAGAGGCTTCAGGTCTTGGAGCCATCCTGCTCCCTGAGCTGCTTCAAACCTGTGGGAATGTTCAGGCAGAAATGTGGTGAGAAGAGTGCAGATGAAGTGACAGAAAAACATATCTGAATTGCCCTTTACAAGTATTAAACATGGCTGTTTTACCCTGCTCAGCCATAGTTTGCTGCCTGCATTCCCCCACAAGGCATGGCTCCCCAGTTTAATTAAAATAAGATTTAATGAAAAAATGAAAGGATGAGGAAAGGCCTGGGCAAGGGAGCTGCAGGAACTGGATTCAGAGGAGTTCACGTAGATAAAAAGCAGGTCCATAAGTTTGGGAGACAAGTTAAACCTGAAGCTCTTTTTGAAGTAGGGTGTTTTCCACATTTTAGAGATTTTACAACATCACTGGAAACTTGAATACTCCCAGATTATGGAGAGCAGAGTCTGTTCAGCAAACCTGGCAGATGAGTCTGAATCACAGCCAAGGAATCATAAAGGCAGGGGAGAGGACAGGTTAGTTCCACCTACTGAAGTAAAGCTAGCTGGGCTAGAGAGGACTTCCAAGGTGTAGGGCAGTGTGCCCGTATTAGGGTGGGAGTGACAGGATGAGAACTGAACTGAAGCAGTAGGCAGCAGCTGCCTGAGGGAAACCTTCCTCTTCAGATGAGCCCCAGAAATGTGTAAACAGAAAGCAAAGGTGTGAAAAGAAAGTGGGAGAGAAAGTACTGAGGCATGTGTCCTGCAGGTAGACAGGGCAGGCACAGAGCTAAGAGCGGCTTCCACTACCACAAATGACTCCAATTGCCCATGAGTGGGGTGGCCTCAATCCCAGTCACAGCAGCTCCTGGTATCTGAGCAGCACAGGCTTGATAGCAGTAATACCAGCCACCTAAGTCTGTTTTCAGGCTTATACTTTGCTTTAAATGTTTTGAAGCTTTGGGGAATTCAGAGCGTGGTGTTAATATGGAACTAAGCCCTCAAGAAAGGTTAATTTGGGAGGATTCCAGGGAAGGAAAGCAGCTGAGCTAATAAAAAATACTCTGAAGGTCAATCTAATGGCACAGGTGTGGGTGTCTCAAAAAAATCCAGATTAATGAACACTTAAGGTCAGTAAAGTTAGCTGAAGCTAACCAATCAAGGTAAAGGAGACCTAGACAAGATTAACATTTCTACTCTGATCATTCCTTATGTCCTCACAACCAGGCTGTGAGTTGCATCTTGCTGGATCTTATTCCAGGGATAATGGCCTTTCCCATCTGTCCACCAAGCTAAACTCTTCCATCAACTTATATTTTGCTTCCTCTTCTCTGTTTTTGACAAAGAGGACCCATGACAATGCCATGCAGCAGACATCTGGACCCTGCTCACCCTTGCATTAGTGAAAAGCAGAATAAAGTGAGAAACTGCCACGAGGTGATAAAAATGAAAGAGCCAGCGTGGGACAGAGATACCAAAGAGAGGGCGTACATGAGAAGGACTACATTATTAATGCTACTACAACACATTCTAGCCAGTAAGGTAACTAAAACAAATATTTAAGTGGTTACTACAGGATGAACATGCTTCAACTGGTCTGTTGGCCATTTCATCTGTCTTCTAGTTTTGATCTGGTAAACTAAAGTATCTTCAAATATGCTCATGCTTTCACTTGTTAAATTGCTTTCGCACACAGACTGGAAAACAAAGATGAGTCCATTAAGATTTTTGTGCTTCAGTCTTTTTGCCCTTTGCTTCACTCTTCTCTGCCAACAGCTAGTTTTTCTTTTGCTTTAAAAGACTAAGAAGCTTCCAATTTCTTTATAAAATGTTTCTTTGTGTTCAGCTTGTTGCAAGAAAGTGACATTTCTGTAGGTTTTGTTATTATGACCTTTCCAATTTCTAAAGCATCTGCGTGTAAACCATGATGAAATTTTGTATTTCTACAATTTTGTGCTTGTTTTGACTTTCCTACTTTTTACCAAAGTCTAATAGTAATTTTTCATCCTTTGGTTCTGTCATACTGGGTAATATGCATATCCCTGTAAGTCTGCCAGTGATTTTCCACGCTGCAGTGGTGTTACTCTGTAGCTGAACAACATTAAATATAGAACTATATTGAGTTAGTTGGGTACTGGGAGCCTGTGATACATTATCAGAGATGCCCAGAACATTCTCTGAATTGTCCTGAGATAAAACCTAAAGATATTCACAAGAATCAGGAATTTCCTGTACTCACTGCCTTGACTTTGATCAATTGCTAATGTAACTGGGAAGTTGAGGTCCAAAAGTGCTTGATCACCAGCACTGAAGTTGCTGTATTTCCACAAGCCAACGTTTCTGGAAAGCTATTAGCGTAGTTCACATTTTTCAAAGGTAGACAAAGTAAGTCCTGTAGAAGTACAGATCCATATCAATGTATTATTACCTTTTTTAAGTGACAGTGATCCTTTCTAGCATAACAATTTGGGCACACAGTCTGGGTTCATTATTTGCAAAGCCTCTCCTTCAGTTTTCTTCCAAACACTGTCCAGTCTTTCCTGTGGCCCACAGATTCCATGGAAAGTCTGATATAGCTTGAAACAACATTCATATTCTCTTGGACCCGATGGTGATTGAGGTCCCAAGAGCACATTCTTTACAAAGTCCAGTCTCTAGTGGCTCCTGTGTCTTTGTTTCTCTTCCCATCCTTCCAGTTGTTCTTTGGAAGAGACTTCACCCACAGCCAAGCTTTGCCACAAGACTTTGGTCTTTGGAACATTGTCCTGTTCTCTATATACCTCCTTCCTGTGTTGCTGAATGTATATAAACATACATTTTACTATTATTTCTGTGTAGACAACTGACAAATCAGCCTTTCCAATTCAGATCCCATTTTATTCCTTAGATCTTTTTGAGGAAGGCTAGCGTTGCTCATCCTTACCTTGGCTATAGCAGGATGATTAGTACTGTCCAAATCTTATTCTCCTCCTTCCTTTTTCAATCAAGGTGGAGAACACCATCTTTTCCTATTTCAGACACATACCCCATGCATGGTCTTCTGCTCTGAATGCTCCTTAATCCTCACATCTGCATTTGGAATCACACCTTGCTGAGACTTTTCTGTGTAACATGTCAAAGATGTGGACTTTCTGATCCATCACCTCAGTCAAACTATTCCTCTTAGGTATTGTCTTGCTTCCTTGTCTCTGGTTCTCACAAAGGCAGTATTGCACTTTTCATGTCCATTCAAAGTGCTTCCAGAGATTTTTTTGTGAGTGATTGCCCTTGCTGTGTCACTTCAAGCTTTGCATCTTCCCCATCCTTCCTGACATGCCTTCCCCCTCTCCTAGCATCTCTGATTCATCACTAAGACACCAGCTCCTCCTACACCTAGTTGGCCTATAATATCAGCCTCCAGCACCTATTTATTAGGGTTTCAAGTGCTTCCATGCTTTCTTCTATGCTTCCCTAAGGCATGAAATGACTTGCACATCAAAAAGAAATTTGGGAACCATGAAAGAGTATCAGACTACACCAGAAAATTTGCAGCTATGAAAACTGAACTTACTAATAGCAACTTCTCTACAGGGACACAAAATGGGCACAAATATCAGATTGTGGAAGAAAACGTGTTATCTATGAGTGTGTATTGAGATCAGCAGCAGCACTGTCATTCCTTGGTTGAAAAGCAAAAATAAGTTTGCCAACGATGGTCAGAAAAAAGGGCGAAGAGCTGCATAGCTTCAAGACCTTGAAACCAAATAGTTGCCTGTAGTGTACACTGGGAGGGCCATCTCTGAATTATTGCAGCTAGTTAAATGCATGGAAGAGATTGGGTAATGAGTTAAACATATCATCTGTATAGTGGTCTGGGTTTGCATATGGTGGGACTTGATGGCTGAGGTTGTCCCTGGAAAGAAAAATCAAGCTGATCATTCAGAGGGACACAAATCTCACACATTTGATGTTTTATATCCTAACACAATCTGCTTTAAAAGAAAAACAGGATTTATGCCCCATTTGTGCGATCCTAAAAATAGAATTGCTAAGACATCTTTACGATAATAGAGATGAGAAATTTCTAAATAAATAAATTATAGCTTTCTGTTGCCAGAAGTTTATTACAGAAATGAGTCAAGATAAAGTTTTTCAACATTATAAAAAACAAGTCAGAGTCCTCTTCATAATTAAAAAAAAACCATTGCCACAGGCGTATGAGATGGACAACATTTAGCAGTGGCAGATCAATCAATGCTTGAAAGGGTCATGTTTTTTCTTAAAATTCCAGCCCTAGTCTGTTGAGCACTACAGGGGATCGTGAAAATCAAGTTCATATTTCATAGTGAAGTGTTCTTCCATTCTGGAGAGGGTAGATTAAAATTTGGCTGGAAAAGAGGGAGGTTCACTCCCTTACAGATGTGTTTTGGAATATCTGCATGTCCCTGTTCCTCTGCACAGATCTTCATGCCTGTCTCAATGAGCCTCCCTGCAGGCATATGGGCCCAACTGCACTGATTACTTTGCAGAACTGGGGGTTAGAAATTACAAAGCCACATGCTTTATAATTGCAAACTCACTAACTTATCCCAGTCTCGTTCAACGATCTTCTCCTTCCCAGCAGGGCCCATCTGTCACCATTTCACTAACTCCATATTTTAATGAGATCCAATTTCATTCTTTGCTTTCAAGGGATTTTATTCTGTATCCGTACATTGAAAGAAAAAAGTATATTTTTGTTAAAAGAAGGTCAGTAATAAATATGTAGAAAACTGAAGGGCCCCTGCATATATTGCCATTTAGCATTTCATTATTGTGTTGTGGATAGTTTTGCATTATCTTCATCCAGTGCTAAAAGAGCAATTAAAAGATGTTTTGCTTTAGAAGGAGAAAAAACATGAAGGAAAGATGGACATTCTAGTATAAACTGCCTTAGAACTACAACAAGCTGATAAGAAAGTCCTTTGGAAACCTAATCTTTTGGTAAAATGTTCTCATTCAGCTCATGCTACTGCATTGGACTTGGACCATGAACAGTCAGTGAAGAATTCTGCTGTTAAGGGAGAATATATGACTTGATGTAAACTAACAGCGTCAGCTCTCACTTTATTAGCTCTCTGTATTAGCCCAGACACAGGTTCAGAGGAAAGAAAGGTTCTACACAAACTAACTGGGATCTCCTAGAGTAGCTCAAGCCTGAGGGTGAAGCTGAAGGCATCAAGACAAATTGACCAGGCAGAATAGCTGTCATTTCACAGGATATATGAGGTTCATGTAACAATGCTCCTTTGTTCCAAATGAACCAAATGAATCAGGCCAGCAGCACCATCATCAGCTACAGTGGGCAAATGAGTGACTGTGTTGCATGGATGCGATGCTCAGCCAACAAATTCCTGTCAGACTGTTGTCTATCCTGCACTTACCTTGCTAGCTGCAGAGTGATGTGGAGCAGGGAAAGCTGCACTGCTGTTTCCCAAGCATTGTGCTTGGCCTTGTGAAGCCATCAGGGTGCCTGCCTATCAGGACTGGCAACAGCAACACAGGGATTTTCTGTGCACGTTTAAAGTTAAGCCAGTGGAACTGCTTTCCGTGAAAGATTATATTCATCATCCAACACAAGGCTTCCTTTTCGTTTATTAGTCTACCCACTGCGCTCTTCAGTCTCATCTAATACTCTCTCCCATCGTTCCCTCCAAGTCATCTAAAGCCACCCAGACCTCAGGTGGCCGCTGTTCTTCCTACCCAGAGTCTCTGAGCTGAGGTTGTGCTTGGGTCTGTAATTACACATACCCAAATATCAGACAAGCACTGCAGGGCTTCCCTGAAGAAGCTGCAATGGAAATTTATCCAGCAAAGGCCCTACACTGTGTCTCCAAAGTGCCTCTAGTTAGGAGCTAGGATATGCCTCATGCACCTTCTAATGACCTCCCACCACATGAGGTTTTCTAGCCACAAATCCCAGTGGATTCCTGTCTGTGTTCCAGCTGTGCCATGTAAGGCTGAGTGGCCTCCCACTGCTGGTCTGGGATTTCTCAGATGTACATAGGTGTGGGTGAGTGGTAAGCCTGAGCTTTTTGATCATACTGCATTTATTAACGTATGAATCAAAGTTGTACATACACAATGAACTCAGCAATTGCTCAAAATGCTGGTCAGATTCCACTGGCTGACTAGCAGACAGATGGTAACTGAGTCCAGTGCATCCTCATGGCATCAGCTCTGCTTGACAGGTATGCAGCAGTTGTGTTAGGTTTGAAACCACTGTGACTCCTAGATACACAGCCCCCCCAGCTGGAACAACTATGCAGAAGACTTGCAGCCACTTGGATCTACTAGATACACTTTAAAATCCTCCAGTTCCATCATGTTTGAAATTCTGGATACCAAAACTGAGCTTTTCTGGTGAAATCTAGGCATGGGACAACAGACAAGGAAAAAAGGTGCTTCTGTTTCTACTGGTTGTGTTGACCAGTGTTGCCACTGCTGGTGGAAGTGCCCAGAGATGAGACTGTAAACTTCTGCTCTACTGTATCTGTGATTATATACCTTCACCATCGTTGTGTATTCTCTTCCCTTCCAGAAACACATATGTGTGAGAACATGCTGAAAGCAAAGAACAAAGAGCTGTCTCACCTCAGGAAGAATGAAGCCAGCTTCATCCCTTCTCCCTAAGCGTGAATAAAAATCTGCTGATCTTACCTGAACATCTTCAGAGCTTTACAGCTAGTCCTTTCATGCCTCAAAGAGCCTATCCAGCCTCCCTATAAATGCTGCAATGGAAGTTTATGTTCCATCCAATAGCTAAATAACTGCTGACAGGTTATTGTGTTGTACCATTGCTAGATTTTCACGTACTCCATGGATAGAGGCAGAGACTAAAGCCAGGATGAAAGAGAGCAGCATGAATGCTATGCTTAATGTTTGTTATTTTTCTTTTTGTTAATTGAATTTTTATATAATAGGAATTGAATGAAATGGAGTCCTTAAAATGGAAATCACAAGTCCCAGTACATACAGAAAAAAGAACAAGACAGTGGAAGATGGTGCCAGGTCCTGCCTTTGAATCATAAAAAACCCATGCAACACTACAGACTTGGGGAAGAATGGTTTAAAAGCTGCCTGGCAGAGAAGGATCTGAAAGTGCTGGTCAACAGTGGCTAAATATGAGCCAGCAGTGTGCCCAGGTGGCCAAGAAGGCCAAAGCATCCTGGTCTGTGGGGTGGCACTATGTAAATTATATGGCAGCTTTAAAAATTACGAGACATGATGATGAAATCCTGAAAAAGCTCAGATTCAATCAGCACTTTCATTTGGCCTAGTAAAAGAGATGACAATTAAAGAAATGGTGCTGGTTTGGGGAGTATTGGTTGCATTTTGTATAGGGGGATAAAGGGGAAGATCGGTTTGAAGTGCTAAAGCAAAGGCAGAACAAACACTGTGTCTATAGAATTAAATGTTACCCATTTTCTCAAAAAGTTCAGAAAAAAAAGAGGAAGTAGAATTTCCCCCCACCGCCACCCTGAAGAGTGTTGCTATGGAATGTGTGGAGGGTTTTTTTTTTGGTTGGTTTGGTTTAATCGGAACTATTCATTAATGTTCAGAAACTTGTGATTCATTAAAAAGGAACGTCTGATTGACCACTGAATCAAAATCCCAAAGGCCTTTAAAAAACACAGAGTACATCATACTAAGCAACCCATTTTAAACTATTTCAGTAAAGACTACAGAAAACAAAAAAAGTAAAATAAATAAACATGCCAAACAATGTCAGCAAAAAAGCAGCTGGCAGGTGTAATAGAAAATGTCCAAACACCAGCAGTTGTAGTGATGAGCCCAAGTAGTTCAAAAAGATATACACACAAGGTAGGAAAATATTTGGGTTAAAGATGGAATGACTGGGAATAAGGTCCTCATAAGCAGGATAAAGGGGGAATGTGCGATTTCGGAGAATACCTAATAAAATCAGGCACAAATGGTTCATATTCTAACATATGGAACAGAGAGAACACCAGCAAGGAAAGTGAAAGCAGAACTAGAAATAACTGAAACAAAATTATTTAGACATGGAACAATCTGGAAATGTCAAAGAGTAAAATGCCATGCTGGGGGAGAAATTCTGGAACTGAGTATCTGGGCAGCATCAATTCAGAGAAAAGGCAGAATGGTGAGGGAAGGGCACAGGGGTATACCCAAACAACCACCAAGTTTCCATCAAAATCTCAGGGGGAGCACATGTGTTTGGCCTTAACAAGGTGTATACAACTACAGAAAATCAGCTTCCTTAACAAACCTGACCCAGATCTGAGCAAGCCACATGCATCACACAGATGTATTTGCAGGAAAGAGATGTCTCTCAGAGACAAAAGAATATTTATAGAAGGCCTTAGAGATCACTGTAACTCGCACATTTTTTACAATACTAAAGATTTGTTCTTCTGAGATGTTTGATAGATACTGCCTCATGAAACTCTTTCATAGCATGCTCTGCAGCTGTGATATTGCTATCCAACACAAGGGCCTGACTAGGTATTTCCAGGCCTGCTTTCTGCCTCATGTTTGCTCCTACTCTGCCTACTTTTGCTTAGAGGAGCAATTCTGGCAAAAAGCCTGTGGCTAAACTGACACCCTCCCCAGTCCATCATTCTCTCATCATTAGGTCTATCAGTTTCTCAATTTATCAGCTACATTTTTATGAGTTTATGACACCCCATAGCTACATCTTCTGCCTCCTTTGTGCTATATATGACTCAATCCAGGTTGCACCTACATCTCTGTGTGCAAGGATGTTCCAGAAATTCATTCTTCAGTGTTCAAATTCTTGTAGCATCTGTTTTGAATTTGGTTGGACTAATTTATAGCCATTCATTTTAGCTCAAATGCTACTGGTAAAGTACCAGCATTCAGGTTTTATGATTTCTTTTTATGAAGACTTTGAAATTTAGTTTTGGCTGAATTTTTCTCATGGCAGAGGTTCAGAGACTGTTCATGGATATCCCATAATAAATACTGCACATGTCTACAACATTTAGTGTAGATCTGTGCCTGGAACGGTGCTGTTTATGCTATTTCACATTTTTTTCATGTCTATTTACCTAATACCAATAGGTAGAAGAAATATACTGTTTACATTAGACAGAAGGCTTTTAAATACAGCTTATAGCACTAAGCTTCATGTACAGCTAATAACAGCACATAAATCTTAGATGTTCTCTGTCAACATCTACACTTCATATTCCTCACAGACATTACTTAACAATTGAAATGTATTAGGAAAGTAATTAGATGCACTTTTAGAATAATCTTAAGGTACACAAATACGTAATAGTCTTGGCATGGACCCTGGGAAGTAAAGGAGTAAAATGTTAGGGCAAGCAACCTACTTCCATCTTTCACACTTCTCCCAAAGGCATGTGCATTGTAAAAGCTACCTTCTGAATTAGCAGCTCACCTTCCCATCTTCTTTTGTCTGGGGACCCCCCTTACCTGTCACACCAGCACTCTCCACCCCTACAGCACAGCACCAAATAGCCACACAGCCAGTCACAGACAATCCTTTAGTCCCACTCCCCTTTTTGTCAGCTCATTCTTTTCTTAGAAATGTGCTGGCACTGCTGCACTTTTCACTCTCTGACACAAGGTATGATTAATGACAGTTCTTAAAAACTACAAATGCCTTTTTTGTCAGCATGGCCAACAACTAGCGTTTCATATGCTAGCAGCTTCATCAGTCTTCAGGCAGGAAACAAATCATGACACGTTCCCCACAGGTCAGAATAAATGTTCCACTGTGGTACTTCTTTATCATTACTGAAAGAGAAATGCACCTAAGAAGAAAGCACCCAAGATTCATTCTGAAAAATCCTTCAAAAATTCCCTTTAGTTTGTCTCTGCTAAGTGCTCCAGGATACAAGTTGTGGGAAGAGGAGAAACACGTGCCTAAACTGAGCCTTTCTTTTTTTTTTGGCAGGGGGGAAGTTGAAAAATTGAGATTAAACAAAAGATACAACCCCTATAAGGTAGTTTTATTGAATCAGTAATGCTCATTTTGGTTAGGATGCATAAGGGTTTAAACTCTAATCTCTTGCTTGCAATTACCCGTAATTGTCTTCTGACAAAAATTTCCCATGCCTGGTTTATCCAGTTGCTGAATTTTCTGCTGTTAAGTTAAGCAAAACCAGTTTCAGCCTCTTTCCCCGGGAAAGCAGGGGGAATTCCTCTTGTGTTACAAGTTTATCTTCAAACCGTCTCAAACTCGAACAATGGGTTGAAAAAGAAAAGTTCTGACTTAAATAAGTGATGAGGCTTTGAAAATATCTTGCTGGGGCATTCCTGCTACACTCAGGGAGGACAAAAGATGGCTTTCCCACCCAAAAAAAAAGCCAGCCCATGGTTACCAGACCCTCTGTCCAGATTTGCACCAAGTTCCTCTGAGCTATTTGTCCACAAGCATGTACTATCCACCAAAATCTTCCACTCTTTTGCTGAAAAAGTGGACATTTTCTCTCAAAATCATCTGGGGGAAGAAGCTGTGGTCCATTTTGCCTATGTTTTTGTGCTATAGTTATCCTTAGGCTCTTCACAATTGCTCCCATCACACATGAATCTGCACCACAACACAGTTCTGATGAGCAAAAACCCACCTACCAGTATGTGCTCAGTCATAGCAAGGCTGCCCAAAAGAAATTTCAAAGGAATTCACACCACACAGCACGTGACAAGCCACTGCCCAGCTGATGCTGAGGGACAACCCACAGTGGCTCAGCTATGGCTTCTGCTTTGCAGGCAGGCACTGGGAGCCATCCTATAGCCAGTTATTAATCCAATTAGCGTGGTCTGTCTTCTCGTTGCACGGTGCAGGTTTTGATCAGTGTAATGAGGTACTAAATCAGCTGCCTTGTAAACATCTGTATATACTGTATCAACATTGTTGTCTTAGTCGCTGTATCTTGCTGTCTTCCCTGCACAACTGTTTGATCTGACTCATTTCCCTAAGAATATGCTAACTGACATTAATTATAATCTTACCCTTCAGGTCTTTCTCAGCTAATCCCTTAACCACTTTTCCCTTATTTTACCATGACTGAATCAGGCTAACTAACTTATAATTAGCAGTATAATTCTCATTCTCTGAATATTGACAAAATATTATCACCAAGACACGTTTTTCTGGGTTTTTTCCGCCATTCCTATATTTCTTAAAAATTATCAGAGGCACAGAAGTCAAGTTGGTCAATACTTTTATGATTCATAGAAGCAAATAATTTGGGCCTGCAGGTTTTTCAGTGTTAGCCTCTGTTACTTAACATGCCAATAATCAGTGGGTCAGAACATAGTTCATTTGACATATATGTGCCACAATGCTTTCTTCCAAATATAGTAAAGAAATTATTATTCAGTTTTCTCTGCTCCATTAGAAGAATTTTTATCTGTTGCATTTAGCTATGGCTGAAAACTTCTGGGGCTTGAGGGGGTTTTTTGTTGTTGTGGTTTTGTTGGGGGTTTTTTATACTAATGCTCCTAACTTTATATTGTCTTTTGACTTTCCAGTAAGAGACCTTCTTTTTTTGGTAGCCTTATCTTCCCATATCAATTTCCCAAGATTTGTGGCTCCTCATTCAACATTCTTACTGCCCGTTTCCAATGTTTTCATTGGTTATAAATTGCTTCTTTGTTTCTAATCATGATTTTCCCTTAACAATTGAAAATAGTATGACCAGTGTTCTTTTCTTTGATGGTGACTTTTGGACAGCTAATAAACCCTCTTCAAGAGGCATCATCTTCTACGTACATTTTTCTGCCCAGATATATTACCCCAACATATTCTGCTTATAACTTTCTTGAGATTTCATAAATTAAAGCTTTTGAAGCTGTCTATGTTTGAGATTCTCCTGTGATTGGCCATGCTAAAAATAATCAGGCCTTGAACACTGGTCTCTTGGTAACCACCAACTTCCAATTCAGCAACTTTCATCTTCATTCCTTGTAGTGAAGTCCAAAATATTTATCTTGTGCTGGTAAGGCTTTTAAGTTATATAAGTGACATTTTACCAACTTTTTGGAAAAAGTGGTTAAGTCACTATCGCTTTGAATGCAGAAGACAAGATTAGATCTCTTTTTAAAACATCTTCTTTGATCTAGTTCTGAAAAAACATTATCCAGACTCTGTGTAAGGAGGGTCAGCCTAGGTGAACAGGGAGGTCCCTTCTGTCCAGAGAGTCTGACAAGTCTTTGAACAAAAAATAAACTCTATTGATGTTTAATTGGTAACTGCAAATCTTCCAGTTTTTAATTTCCCCATAACAGTGCAGATTTGAATTCCGTTCATTGTAGAAACTTGATTAGGTGTAACTGCAAGTTGTCTAACCCTTTTAAGGGGCTGGCCCTTTTCACATTCCTCTTATTCTCCCCTTCCATTCTGCTATCTCTGTTGTATTTTCCACTGTTAGCTGGCATTCTTGTCTATAGGTTTGTGATTTATCTCTTCTTGCAGGTACAAAGCAATAACATGAGAGGCAAAAGGCACACAAGTTAAGGCATGAGAAATTACAATTATAGATCATATTTTTAGGTTTGGTTTGGCTTTTTTACCTTAAGAGTGGTCACGTGCTGGAAAAAGTTGCCCAGAAAGGTTACAAGATCTCCTTTCCAAGGTGTGTTCAAGACTGAACAAGACATGGCCCTGAGCAACCTGATCTAATTAGACCTGTCTGAGCAGGGAGGTTCCCCTAGATGACCCCACAAAGGTACTTTTCAGCCTAAATAATTCATGGTTCTATGAGCTACAGACCTAAAACAAGGTAATTGTATCTTCCCTATATAGTCCTACCTCTGAAACTCTTTTTTACCTCTCTGTCTGTCTTAATCACATCATAACCAGAGGTGTTAACATTCACGTCATTAACATCTGAGCAGTTCAATGTAATTGATAATGTCAGTGAAATTAAAATGTCTTTTTATTAAGGCTGTTCCATTTCTTCAGGTCTTTTCCTCACCGGACTGGAACCCAGCCTTTTGCTTCATAAAAACAAAATCTTTGATAACATGTCTTATTTCAAGTGTTAGTGTGCCAGTGTACTGAGGTACTCTCATGCTGCTCATGAATTTTTGGAGGATATAAATAGCACATAACAAAAATAATGCATTGAAGGAGGTGTTTGAATGGTACACATAAGCAGATACATCTGTCTCAATTAATGAGGTTTTGACTATACCATTCTTGCACAATACTAGTTTTGGTACGTTGCTTCCTTCAGGCCTACATAAATGAATGCACTGGGCAAGGCAGGTGGAGCGTTATGATATATGCAGGGATTTCTGAGTTTTGAAGAGCTTGTCCTTGCAATAAAAATGTAAATCTAGAATGTATAAAACCATTTTTTTTGATTACATAACCATTTTTTGGCGTGGACTAAATATTTCAAAGCATTGCTAATAAACTCCATAGCTTTTCACTTGTGTTTGCCAGAACTGTGATAACAGAAGCACATTAAATTACCTGGAAGAATATTTCAAGATCCATCAGCTCTCATATGTAATGCAAATTCAAGGTGAAGTACTTTGAGTTCTAGAAGTTACAGTTGTTCAAAAAGTAGAGCCTAGTGATGAAGGGAGCAAAACACAGTAGGAGCCACACTGTGGACCAGATAGATTTTTTGGAGATCATAACTATATAAACAGTGCATTAAACATTCTGAAGTTATATACAATTAGAAATAGCTTGCTGGTTTTTTCCAGGTTCATGCCCTGTTTATATAATACCCAGTGACACACAGGTACGTGTAGGCACCTAATGTAATAGTCTTAAAAACTAAGCTAAACAAGTGTCTTACACAGACATGTAAGTGTATAATGTACTGTGAAGAGCACAGGTACACATCAAGAGATAGAGAGAAATATTTACCAGCAGAATGACTACAGCTTTTATAACCTTACTACATTTCTGAAAGGGAAAAACCCTGTGTCCAAAAGCCTTTTACAGGGATGATTACCTATTAATAAACAAAGAAGTTTAAAATTCATGCATATACTAATAAAACAACATTGCCCACTAGGTCAACTGAAATCAAACAAGATAGTGCTCAAATTAAATTACAACTGCAATAAAGTGAATTAATATACTTTTAAGATACAGTATGAAGTAAACAACTGCACTTTAGATGCACACAAATGGGATTCAGGTTGTGAGATTACCTGCCTGAGACTTAAAAATGTGTGATGATGGTAATATAAAAAACACAACCTTTTTTCAGTCTCTTTGAGGCAGCTGCTCAACTACCAAAATTGCTCTTTATTGAGGAATTTATGCAATTTTCCATTATTAAACCTAATTGTTCTTTTTTCATTCAAAATGGCTTAAAACGCCCTCTTCTTCTTTTTGGCAAGCTAATACACTATACACAGAGTTTCCAACCCTTACAATGCAATGTAATTTAAGATAGGAATTTCTACATATTTGGATGTGTACAAGCTATCATGCAGACACACTTAATCACAGTTTTTAAAGGTTACAAATATTACTCACCAGTAGGGAAACTATCTATAGGCTAGTTTGCAGAGTCTTGATTGTCATCTGCTTTGGACTAACCTCAGGACAGAAGGAATCTGCATCTTCTTGGTCCAAGAGGAAACTACCTGTGCTGCTTACCTTCACGAATGGGCTCCTTCTTGTTTGCAATTCCCCAAATGTACTGAAGGATGTCACATCTTGTATCTCTGAAATATGTTGTTTTGTCTCCTTTTTCTGACCCCTTATCTTCAATTTAGCCCCATGTCAAACCCTGAAAATTTAACTCTCTTACTAACATTTTGTATATTGTCAACCTCTTTTAAAGCAATGATAGAAGGGCCTCAAAATAGGAAGCTTTCAGGATAAGGAGGAGATTATTGCACAGCTCTTTTATCAAATCCCACATAGGATAAGAGATGAGTGGATGATGCTGTCAGTTTCTCTCACTTCCTCTGGCTGTTTAGTTTCATTGATGACCTAATTCACCAATATTTTCTCTGACTTTCTCTCACTGTTGATATTCCCAGTGCACTTCTCAATATTTGTACCCTCAACAGTTTTTTCAATCATTCTTGATCCAGCAAAATGTCAGGGAAATAAAGGAATTTTATTCACCCTAGATGTCTGAAGACACCCCTGGCAAAAGAATTTTTTGTAGGTACAGTAATAAGGAATTTAGTTATGTAAAGAAAAACATCTTTAGCAGAGCATTAGATAGAAGTGTTTGTATAGAGAGGTTTAAATACCCAAGCTTTGTCCAAAGGGATTTATTATTTCAGTGCTGCCTCCAAATTATGGCTTCAGAGATAAAGTTGTTCTCAATATTTATTTTAAAAAAAAAAACAAAAACCAAACACACAAAAATCCCAGAAAAGTGTTTGTAAGCTGTCAGGCTTATGTGATTATTTCTATTTTTCAGCAATGACTTTAATCTTTTTTAAGGTGCATATAAAAACAACCCTCAAAAACATTTAGGAGTAAAAGCTTACAGTTCACTTTTGATAATATTTCCACACAGTGGACTTGCACTATCAAAGAGGCTACTTTCAGCCAGGGTTTTTTTGTTGTTGTTGGTCTTTTGTTGTTGTTGTTATGTTTTGGGGTTTTTTTTTTATTAGCAGGACTGCCAGATTCTCTTATGCTCTGGGAGGACTTGAATTGAAAAGGATGTGCTCTCTGCTCTGGTCTCAAATGTCATAATTCTTCCAGTTGGCCTAATATAGAAAAAGAGTAAATAAGTCTATAGGATGCATAGGCAAGTGCACTTCAGTACATCAGTATATATACAAGGCCAAGTGTTGTAAACTCATTCCCTGTATTTAAATTTTATGTATTTTATTCCCTTACATGTTACCATCACTTCCACATCAAAGAATCACGTCTTGTTTAAACAAGTTGCTAAACCAGATGCCATGAGAATGAAACCCTTTCCAAATGCACTGGATACTTTAATTTTCAGCTCTCAAAATGCAGGCATTTTGTATTAAATAAACTTTACTCCCAGTTTAACTGGAACATCCTGTAAGACACAGCTAATTAAATAAACTTAAGGACTGAAATTTAAAAGTAGTTCCCCTGCCCCATAATAGTAGCTGCTTCTTTCTCTGAATCCAAATTAAGCAGGGTGTGACTGAGGGTTCTCATTCTTGGACAACTGTTAGGACTTGCCAAAATGGGCCCTGGGACCAGCAGACTTAAATCTGTCTTTCCTGAGGGGTAGAGTGTTTTCCCAGACACTGCTGGCCACACAGTGGAACTGCAGTACGTACCTTCTATGAGATTTCCTTTCATCTCCAGAAGTTTTGCCGTGCTATGAGTTGAGAAGACATGGGAAGTAATTTTCAGCAGACATCGATAATCATCAGTGGCTGAAGACATAACAAAAAGCAATGCAGGAGCTGCCTCTGGCCATAAAGGGAGAGAAAAATATTTCTCCAGTTAGGACAAATCCACCAAAGTTTCTCAGTACCTAGGATGGCAACTTCTATAGGCCTCCTCCAGGGTTTCAGGTTTGCAGGTGACAAAGCCTGAAATACTTAGGGATGGTTTACTAATTCTCGCCCTTCCAAGAGCCAGTCTCAGCCAGGTCCCAGCCTTTCTTCTCTTTGTCTTTTTTCATGGACTTGATGCAGTTGGTTGTTTCAGAACATATTTATTAAATCAGTCTCTGCACAAAATTGAATTGCAGGTGCTTATTCCTTTGGAAATATGGTTAGAAGGATGATGTCTCTCTTTGCCTATTAGATTGGGACTACTTTTGCAGTTGCTTAGTGGTTAGAGCCCTCATTCTGAGGTGGGGAAGGAGCTGGCCAGTTTCCAGTCCTGCCTGTCAGATGTTTGTATGCTTCTGTCTCTCATTTTATGGAGTAGCCCTGAAGACGGCTGTTCCCTGGTAGATGTCAATCCTCAACCACTCCTGAACCCTCTCCTGAATTAGAGAGGGGGAACACTGCTTCATTTGTATGATGCAACCAGCCTCACCGGAGAGGTCACTGCTGGTCTTTTCTCAGCCCCAAGCCACCACCAGTGCATTTGGCATAATAACACTTAACACAAAACTCTTAATACAGTTCTGGGAGAAGCAGTAAGAATCCAGAGCTCCCATATCCCACATGATGCACTAGTAAATGGAGATTGTTCTGCTCCTTTTCTGACCAAGAGACATCGCGGTTCTTCTGTGCAAGGTAGAACTGGTTCAGAAGTGATTTTGTCCTGCTACAGGACTGCCTTTAGCCTCGTACACGGAATAGTCCTGCAGTGTGAAAAAGTAAGTCAGGCATTCCTCATGGGGACCATGAACCTGAGCCTCCTAAAGAAGAGAAAGGGAATTTGCTTCTGCCCTTCTGATAGAGTGATGCATCCCTCTTTTTAAAGGAAGTGATGAAAGTGCCTATTAGGAGAAAAAGCTTTTAGGTTGGGAATCCTGAGGGAAATCAGCTACCTATTAGCACAGAATATGAAAGCCACATCCTAGAAAATGGTCAGACTGAAAATATATTTTTGTGGGCTTCTCCCATAGAGTTATGTAGGTGGCTCCCTCATCGGTGTGCTAATTGTCAAAATTTCCATTGCATTCTCCCCATGCAAACTCTATGTTTAGCGTCTCTTGTTTTCTGGATGTGGGCATTCAAAGCCTGAATTATAATAGCAGTCTTGCTGTAGCCAGGATAGTCTAAGTAAAGCAAGATTTTTAGAGAGATCGTGTTTTCTATTGGAGCAACTCATGCAACAGGAAAAAGAAATCAGATTGTCAAGCATTTTTCAAGCTCTTCCTGGTTTTTCCACCAATATTTGGATCTAATAAAAGATATTTCTCTGTCTACAAAACTTGTCTCATCAATTTATGGCAAAAAATGTATCACCACCTTTCCTAGACTGTAAGATTTGTCCTGTACAACCCATGGGAATACCCCATGCCGGGGTTCTTTTCATTTTTCAGAGTGAGCTGTGACTGTGGCAGCAGAAACAAGGCAGTTTGGTATCTCTTTTTTTTTGTGCTTTGGGCACTCAGGCCACGTAGCAGAGGTTTTGGCCTTGTTGGTACCCAGAGACTCTAGGGGGCCAATGCCAAAACAATTTCATAATTGTACTTCCAGGGTCTCACTATGCCTCCTAACAATACCTCAGGGTTTTCCCTGTTGTTTGCTGTAATGCACCTTTTTCGAAGAGCTCATTTTGCTTTTTAATCAGTCAAACATGATTTCTGCATCAGCATTTAATACTCTGGGGCTAATGAAGAATGTTTTGCCGTCCCTTACGCCTTTAAAAGAAAACTGAAATCCCACATATGGCTAAGGGGGTTCCCTTACTGTAAACTGAGTTTTTCTCTTTGCCACAGATGCTGACACCCCAGTTTTTGGGCTGCCTGCTGGAGGTGGCAGGCATATGTCCCTATAGTCCCCATACACTTCAGTCAATCTCTTGCGCATCATCTTCTCATAGTGTAAGTGTCTCACAGTATCACAAACAGCTCCAGACTGGAAAGTCTTATTTACCTGGGGCCCTGCTGCACAGTTGTGAATTTCAGTGATACTCTGTGCAGGCCATAGCAGCTTGTCCTTGCTGCTGCGTGGCCTGAGAACAGGGGAGTTCTGTTACAGAGCTGGAATCTCAGCTGCAAGGACACATCTTTCCAGGTACCTCTCGCCTTTAAGGGTTGAGATGCATTAGAAATACACACAATGTTTAGTGTGACCTGTTTCAACAAAGAACACGTTTTCTCTTTCTGTATATACCAACCAGGAGATCTATTTTCAAGCCGTATTTTGTATCTTCATGTTTCTTCAATTTCAGCATCAAGGTTTTTCTTTCAGCAGCAGACAAAGAAGCAGCTGAACTTCTGATGACAGCTTGCTCAAGAATGGTCTTTCAAGTTCAGTCTGTCTTTCTGAATAATTGCTTACCTTCTCTTCATGATCTACCATCAAGTATGTTTTTTCCCCCTAACAGTATTAGAAAGTATTCTTATTAATCTCTTCTTAAAAACTGTCTTACCTACTATTAACTCCTAAATATCTTCTACAAAATTCCTGCCTCTCTGGTCTGCTCATGTAGTTTTCATGTGTTTCAATTAAAGCCTCATCTGGTTTCTCTTTCCTTGCCTACTCACTGTCTCTGTCTTGCTTCAAACTTTTTAGATTCTCTTCTGAGTTAGACCTATTTGTTTCCTATTTGAGATGCCACCCAACAAGTTTTTAAGAGATAATCATGGGCTGTACATTGCAAACAGAGCTATCAGCATTAAATACCTATTATTATCAGTAAAGGTGTAGGTAAAGCTAACCTATAAATGCATAGCAAAACTTTCACCATGAACTAGGATCCAAATCCCATCTCTTCAGTAGTTACCCAGGCTCATATAAAGACCACAACTTTCTACTCCAACTGCAACCAACCTGGCTGGTTGATGATTTGACTCAGATGAAAACTGAACTCAATAAATTTGCATGACATTCAGTAAAAATGGTGACACATTGGAGGCAGGAAGACAAAGAATATTTAGCATTTCCAATTTGATTACTTTCAGTGCAATGTTTAGGTCTCATCCATCATTACTTTTGGTGATCTCTTAGAGTGGGAGAAGGATACTCCATCATCTCTGAAAATCCTATGCACGTCTCCTGCTTTTCTCATTAACTGCAAGACTAAGTTGCAAACAAGTAAAAAACTGAAGCCTGTAAATGCTTCTAGGTTTTAGATTTTTGCTGAACATGTTTGGGAAACACTTAAATTAGGTCCAATTAGTCTTTAATCAATCTAGTTGAAGAAATTATTCTTTTGGCTGCGTTCACAGGAAACTGTTAAAAGTAAATTATAGTTCTCTGATTGCTACAGACTGGATAAAAAAAATTCCCCTTTTTCACTCCTAACAGCCTACCTGTCTATTTTTAATCAGAGTTGTTGAGTAGTTTGTCCTGGGCAAAGAAAAACGTGTGTATAGAAACTGATTTGGAATTCATTTCTAATAATAGGCAATAGGTTCAAGATGTTTAATAAGCAATAGATACAGGGTGGATTTTTTTTCTCCCCAAATAGCCCCTTTTTTGAAAGCCACATATAAACTGTGATTGAGACCAAAAAACAAGAAAAAAACCGACTCAGGTGTGAACACTGTTGGATCTACAGCTGGCAAACACAACTGTAGTCATTAAGCTGGGCTTCTATGAGTCTCACTGCATGCTCATAGGCCAACTTGAAACAAATCTTAATGAATGATAAAACTGCAAGTTTTACTAAGCTGGCAGAATCAAAAATGAGGTTACAGGTGAAAACAAATTCCATGTAAATAAATTGGCAGTACAGGAAAAGGAAGTTATCAATTTATCAAAGAATTACACATACAAATTGTCAAACACATAAGCACAACTTCTTTACTCAGTCATATAGAAAAGTCAAGGAGAATATGGCAAGAAGGGCAACTGTGGAATAGATATGGCCTTAAATTTCCACAATTTCCCATAAATATCATGGAATCGGTCCTGATATCACTGTTCTTACAAAACAATCAATTCAGATGTATTTTTATTGTGTCATCAGTTCTTAAATTAACTTGATGACTTTCAGAAGTAAAGTATTGGAGAAGGACAGACAGTTTTGCTTAGTTTCATTGTAGCAACTTGAGTCTTTGCCAAAAATCTATTTCATATTCTATTATTATAAGACCTATTTAAGCAAACAAAAGTGAATGGAATTTGCCAGCCATGAAAAGTTAGTCATTCAAAAAGGGTTATTTCCTTCAGGCAAAATCCAAGCAAAGGTTTTCTTGAAGACTGTGGCAACACAGCAGCTCAGGGACACTGTGAATAACACTTGTGAAAGAATTAAATGTGCTTTGAAAGGGGAATTTCAACCTAAAAAGAGGAAGTTCTTTTGGACAAAGAGTCCTTGCTATAAGTAGCACAAACGTACTGTTATAGGAAAGGGCTGATTTTCTGTGATCTGGGCTTTCTTCACATGGTGGAGGACAGGTACTGAGGACAGAGGAGAGAGTGGACATTTCTGTTGTCAAGATCCATACCTGAGACAGGAACCTTGGAGAAAGAAACAAGGCATTCCCCAGTATTGCAATAACACTTTCAATTGAGTGGTTTAGCCTTTTTTCTTTATCTGATAATGATTTGAACAGCTACAGATGCAAGACTTTATAATGCTCCTATAAACAAGTATGTGCATATATTCATGAAAATATAATTGCTATTAGTGAAGTGACTCCACAGCTGCTCTCAGTTTCATTTGAGTCACAGCTGCTGTGATAGCAGCCTCATACACATTCCTTATTCCCTGGAACAAGGTGACCAAACTATAGCAGAATGAACCAGAGCCCATTCTATAGTGGCATCAGCACAGTATTTCCTGAATTCCTAGAGCAGGGTGTTTATAATCAGGAACTGGGCATAAGGACTAAAGTGGATCTGCAGGGTATTGTCCAATTATGCATGTTATAAGGACACCAGTCTTAATTTACACTCATAGATAGAAGAATCAGGTCCTTTCTTCCCAGCTACTGTAATTCTGGCGATTGATGGGAGGGAACCAAAACCAAAAGGCAAAATCTTTTCCTTTAGCTTTGGAAATCAGTTAATGTGCCATGAGAAGCACTATGAGAAAATTGGTATGTGTCCCCGGAGTGATTTCTGCACTAGAATTGAGAGCAGGAGGGCTTGGCTCATTTAACTGCACTTCTGAATATATCACATCTTCATTTGATAATTGAGATTAATTTATTGCAAGAAAAAGTAGCACCTGACCAGTGATCCTTGTGTTTGAAAAGCAGTATGAGGTTTGTGTCACATGCCCAGCTGATTTTGAAAGACTTTTACTGAAAATAAAGAATGCAATGCCTGAGCACTAAGCATATAATACATTGTATGGCTGCTAATCCTTGTTAGCTGTGTTTGGGTATAGTTTAGGAATCAAATACAGATTCATCCTTCTGTGTACTGCACATATGTTGGCGTTAGAGGTGCTCTGCAATCTGCTATTTGAGGTTATGCATCGTGCAGCCATTTCCAGGCAGTGTCTTATGCAGAAATAGTAGGCTTGAAAGAGGGATAACCTGGGTATTTGAATTCCCTCTCCTGTACAATGACTCTCAAAGAGACTGCAGCAACTGACTCGTCTGTTTGTCATCTGGCAGCTCTAAATTGTGACCTGTCTGTGAACAGGGGTGTGCTCCTTCTCTTCATTGCAAAGTCAAACAGGTTAGTGTGATGGGATGAGAAGTGAACCCAGCAATTGCTGCTTCTCAGCTGACAAGTTTGCTTGTCTAGCCTTGAGGCAATTGTGAGGGCTGGGAAAGGAGGACAGACATCACTTGTTACGCTACCTGTGATGCAGAAGTGGTTCAATCAACTTGCCAATTCTGTGGCCAAGTGTAGCTTACGGTGTGGAAAAACATGTCAACCTGACCCGTCCTTTAGGTGGAACTCAAACACCACAGCTAATCCTGATAAATGTCTAATTCTGGTTGATGACGTTCTTCCCCTCTGAATTTCCCCCGCAGTTTCTCTTGCAGGGAGAACTCGCTTGTGTCCCATGATTTGTTCAGTGGGACCGTGTGTCATTAAGCAGCTGCTGTGCCCTCTTGCAGAGATGCCTGACCCTACTTGTGGATGAAGAATTCTGCTTGCAGAAGCAGTGGAATGCTCCATGATCTTTGGACTAAAGGTATTATTTAAATAATTGGTGGGTTTTAATTGCTGTCAAAATAGGTGTTTCTAGATGTGAGGGCAAAGTGAATCCAGAATCATAGTGAAAGTTATGGTTCTCATGAAGATCTTAGATACAATAAAAGCATGTTACTGAGAGAAGGGATAATGGAAAGGAATGAAAAATCCATTCAAGAATCAAAAATTAGGGAGACAGATGTTTGGGTTTTTTCATGTTAATAACAGTATAATTAAACAATGAGCCCAGAATTTTTAAATGTAACTTGGCATAAAAGGTTGTTCTAAAAAAATGAGCAATAGAAAAAATTTAAATCAATTAAAACAGTGACACTTTCTAACTGGAGGAGCATGTGGGAAACACAAGTTGTCTGAGAAATGATATGTTTTTAAAATGTGCCCCTTGATGGATAGTTATATAGATCTAGGGCTTAGCATTTGAGTGAAGGGCATCATGGAATTCTCTGAACTTGTCACCTTAAGGAAATTTTCTTAAGTTGTGATTTGCTTTGGTAATACTTGTTCAATCAACCTGTACTTGAAGGGAGAAGGCTGGTAAATGCATTTTTAGTATAATTTTGTTTCATAGCTGCTAGGATAGCTTTCAGGTCAGTGATGGAAAGTCTTAGTCACAGATGCCCTGCCTCCAGGAAGGCTCACAGCACTGGTCATGGAGCTACTCAGTGTTGCAAGCGGGTGGAAATTTTAGAAAAAAAACCCACATTAGAGAAGTCAGAAGAGTAATTTACAAGTTTGGTGTTTAGTTTTGTTTTGAGTTCAATGTGAAACACAGGGCAGGAGTCTTTCCATAGAATATGTGTACTTGATGTAAGAAAAAAAGCCAATTGCAGATGAGAAGAAGCAAGAAGGGAACATTTTGGAAAGAAACTGAAGAGCAGTGAAGGCACTTAGGAGTCAAAGAGCACAGATGTGACAGTGTTTCTCAAAAGATAATGACTACATGCAAAACTGAAAACAGCACAAAAGAGAGCAAGTAAAAACCCAGGCAAGCATATTGGTAGAGCTCTTATTTACTCCAAGACCTTTATACTTCACTGTGCCTGTTAGGGTTTTCCATGCTGGTTTTCACACGCTAGACTGGGAGGAACAGGAGACAGAAAGCATGAGCCAATCTTAAACTAAGCCACACAGGACTTTCTGGCAATTTTCCTCAAAAGTAAAGGGAGTGAACTTGTCACTTTTTCCCAAACATCAGTCTTAGACTTCCTTGCCATCCAGAGGGACTTTGACAGGCTTGAGGGGTGTGCCAATGCAAACCTCATGAAGTTCAACAAAGCAAAGTGCAAGGTCCTATGTCTGGCTTGTGGCAATCCCAGACACACCTAGAGGTTGGGTAGAGAGGTGATTGAGAGCAACCCTGCTGAGAAGTAGTTGATGAAAAACTAGACATGACCCAGCAACATGTGCTTGCAGCCCAGAAAGCCAAATGTATCCTGGGCTGAATCAAGAGAATTATGGCCAGCAGGTCGAGGGAGGTGTTTTTCTCCCTCTCCTCTGCTCTTGAGAAAGCCCACCTGGAGTATGGCATACAATTCTGGTGCCCCCAACAAAAAAAGGACATGGAACTGTTGGAGCAAGTCCAAAAGAGGGACATGAAGTTGATAACAGCACCTCCCTTATGAAGATAGGCTGAGGAAGCTGGGGCTGTTCAGCCTGGAGAAGAGAATAGTGCCTGGAGACCTCATAGCAACCTTCCAGTATCGGAAGAGGGCTAGAGGGAAGCTGGAGAGGGACTCTTCACTGGGAACTGTAGTGATAAGTCAAGGGGTAATGGGTACAAATTAAAAGAGGGGAGATTTAGGCTGGATATTAGAAAGAAATTCTTTACTGTGACACTGGAACAGGCTGTCCGGGGAGGTTGTGGTTGCCCCAACCATGGCAGTATTCAAGGCCAGGTTGAAAAAAGCCTTGAGAAATCTGGTCCAGTGGGAGGTGTCCCTGCCCATGGCAGAGGGGTTTGGGACTAGATGACCTTTAAGGTCCCTTCCAACCCTTAGCACTCTATGATTCTATGAATCTATGATTCAGGGCAGGAATCCCCTTGTACTGACACAACTGGGAGCCACCTCATGAGTTTTTTCAGACTGGTGTGTGCCAAACCAATGCAGTCATGAATGAGGTCTGTAAAATGCATGTACTCATGTGGTTTCTTCTCCTTTCAGTGATTGGACTGAAAAGATAGTAAATAAAGGGTGAAGTGTCACTACTGGCTGCATACTGACATAATTTTAATTAATATACTTCTCCATTTTTCATCTCTGATGTCCACACATGATTTGTAATTGTGAATCACAAAGACATTTCCAGGAATGGCTGACAAAGCTTCAAAAGGCAAGAAAGACACACCAAATAGTGCTAGCCTTATTCAGCAAGGGAAAATGTTTACTTCCCCATGGACTGACCTCACATTACTCTGGATGTCAGAGATAATTTTAAAGCCATGGGTCTTCAAACCACTCCCATCTCATCAGTTATACTAGCACCATGGAAAATTGCCACTTCCACAGATGGATGTGCTCAGCCTGTGACCAGGAAAATTGCACATCCATACACAGACCCACAATGCTCTGAAGTGGAGCACTGAGCTCATGAACTGAGCCATGGCCACAAAGAGGGCAGTTTGGTCTGCACTGTTTGCCAGCAGCAGGCCATACCCCGAAGATGAGTCTATCTTTCCCCTCTTACCTAGCCCCTTTTGCTAATCAATTCTGGGACACAAGAAGTCTTTAAATGGCCTGCAGATATAAGAAAGAATTGAGCACAGAATTTGTATTGAATTTGCCAAACAAATAGTGTGAGTAATCAACACAAACACTGTGTAATTCCCTTTCCTTCAGCCTTCTGAACACTTGCTCCAAGGACCTGCATTTGCTTGTTAAAGACATTTTGCAAAAAGGGGGAAGAAAGGCTGCATGCAGCACTGAAGTTGTAGTGGGCCAATTAATGATTCAGCAACTCTCTAAAGCATCTCATGTGAGAGAAGCAGCTTGTCACACACTCAGTGACAAGTAATTCCCCTCTGCAGGGAATGTGGGTGTGCAGCCCTGTGCAGGCTCAGGGGATCCTTCATCATGTAAGCACCCCCAGCATCACGCCTTCTCTTGGAAGGTGGCAGCTAGGAAACCACATAGGATCCTTGAGACTTCTGCCCTCCCAGGTCCAAATACAAACCATAAAGAAAGGCAAGCAGTGTTATCTGAGTTTCTTGTCTGAATTTTGTCCTTCTCTCACTCTTGTTTTCAGTTCCGGTTTTGGTCTTTGCTCCTGTGAGACAGTCATTGCAAAACATGCCTAGCTATAGCAGCAGTGCACTCCACTTACATCTCCAATTGCTAAGCTGTTTTAACTTCTCCTCTTACACACCTGACTGGATTAAAAAAAAATAGTGCTTCATTTTTTTCCTTCACTGAAAGCAAAATTTCTTACCTACAGAATGGAAATATGGCTGCTGAGGAGTAGTTTCTGTAGTTTTCAGTGGCTTGGCACATGCGTTTTTATTTTGGCAGTCTGTTATGTGGTTTAAATCAGTGGCGCCCAGCCTGGGAGGAAAACCCCTTGACAACAGTTCACCATGTAGCAGGGCAGCTGGAGCAGAAGGGGAATGACCTCTGTCTACAATGAATCCTGCATGAGCCCTCCCTCCCCTTCCTCCTCCTCTGCTATGACAGGTGGATCACAAAGAAAATTATCTATATCCTCTGAGACATTCAGACTTCTTTCTCCTCTTTCCTAAGAAAAGGTAGGATGGACCTGGAAAAAATATTATTGGCATTTTTGTATATTACAGTACACACACAAAAAACTTGTCAGTAGGCTGAGTGAAATTCTGTACTAAACAGAAGAGACCATAGACCTGGGGTAAAGGTAAAGGCCCAAGTGTACCAGCCTAAAATAAAACATGACAGAAATAGGAAACCATTAAGAAATTGACAGCAGACAGCAACCTCATTGTTTTTAAGTAGTGTGAGAGCTGGAGAGTTTTTATGCCTGCTCTAGCAAAAGGGGATTGATTGGAGCTGTTTAAAGGAGAGTGAAGGATCTTGGCAAGGATGGAGTAGAGGCTTCTCCAAAATATATGGAAAAAGCACACAAAAAACCCACAAAGGTGCTGCTAAAATGCAAATTAGCACACACAGATCAGTCAGATGCAGGTGCCATTCTCTCACCACTGCATGGGAATGACATTTGGCTGTTTACCAGGTTATAGACCTTTATACCACATGAACCCAAGAACCCAGAGAAGTGTTTTGATTATGAGACAAGTTGAAGGGTTTTTTTCTCTTTCGCTAAAGAGGTACATGATTTTCTTGACCACGAACTAAGTGCTGTTTAGCCTCAACTCTTTAAATCATGTGGGATTTCTCTCCACTATCTTTTACTGTTGTGAAGGGTACGTTCCTGTTACAAAACTGAAGGTCACACACTTCATCACTTCTGGTAGCTGACATCATCATGCTCTGTCCCCCACCTCCTCCTTCTGTGTCACCCTCTCCTCCCCCTCTACTTTCAATTCCCCCATCTTCCCCCACAAGCAGGCCAAGCATGCTCTCCATTCCTCTTTCCTCCGCTTCAGGCGTTCTGGGTACTTGTCCTGCCCATTGCACTCCATGTGCTCTGTGTTCCTCTCATGGCTCACACAGTCTGCAGTAATCTGGCACCACATCACCTTTTCCGTAAACCAGAGACATGGCATGCTTGATGTTGTTGCTAAATTCTGGAAAGCACAAAGAAGTCCTTGCACCAGCCTATGGAAAAAGGTGAGAGTAACTTTCTCAGTACTCTCTTTCTTGCTAAAACTTCTTGTTTTACCACTTCTTTGGGGGTACTGGAGTGTTTTCAACCTCTAACATATTTCTTTCTTTCCTCCTTCTTACAGTGCCATGGAGGTCTGCATCTTCTTCCTTTGTGCTATGATACCTCTCCCAGGTAAAAGACACATTTTTAATCATTAAAACTGTTTTGGTTGTGTGTGTCCTGAGATGTGATACTTTCTCATCCAGTAAGTAGCTCATCCCTTAGTAGTAATTAATCATTTCCATTACACAATCAAGGTCGTATAGCCTATGTGATATATTTAAATTGTGTGCAGGTACTCTATAAAATATATATAGTAAGTACTTTCTCTCTTCAACTTTATATCTTTACATTACATTTATTTTATGTTGCTCTTAAATTTTCAGTTTAAATCTGTCTTTAAAATGTGTGTATATCACCTGTGTGTATTACAGAGAAGAGCAGTATTAAACTGAAATCTGACAGTTTGATATGGGACAACTGGAGTTTTAGGCAGCTGCAGAGATCATTTTGCAGTCTGGTGCTCTGGAAGAACAGTCAAAACTTTGCAGCAGGAGAGAGACTGTAAATCTTCTCCTTTTGAACACAGCAGAGGTGTTTGCTTCTTCTGGAACAGAGGACTGCATTTCTTATTCCAAGAAAAGACAGTCCTCCCAGCTCTTTGCCACCCATAATAATGGGTACATGCATGGATGAAAGTGGGAGGAAACTCATTCTTTGTGCAATACAGTTTATCCTTTCTTTGCATGAAGACATAATTTTGTTTATTGACCATGTGTTAACAAGATCAGCAACAGAACAGTTAAACCTGACATTTAATCTGTCACTAAACTCTAGATTAATTACAGAGCAGTTATGTCTGACATTTAATTTGTCATTAAACCTTAGATTAATTCTTCATTGAGATTGAAAGTGTTCACCTGTTCCTGACCTTCTGGTCATACATTCCCCTAGACATTCACATTTACCACACAGCATGTACTTTGCATTTTCTTCAAAACTTCAATGCCATGCTATTTTATTAGGAGAATGATCTCCACTTTTTGAAGAGAAATCGTGCAACTATCTCTTTTGTGGCAGAATTTCATTACACTCAGGAAACTACAAACAAGAATGGTTTGCACTTTTGGCCTGCAGATAAGTCTTCTAAAACACAGAAGCTCACAATCTCTGTGTGGTAAGACTTCCTGGGAAAGCAAAATATAGGAAGAAAAGTAAGAAACAGTTTTATGACCTCAACTGCACAAGACTAAGTGAGTCATTTTGAACAACTACGTGTCCTGTCATACCTAGTGGGAGAATTGGTGTTTTTATTGCCACTGTTGTTGAGTGTTGCCTCTGTGAGCACAGCTGGGTGTTCTTTGGAGCTGGAGGAAATCTTAATTGTTTTCTCTCTCTGTCTGTCTAAGGTATTGCTGCCAATGTGCATCAGGTGAAGGCATTTCTCAATCACTCTGCATACCTATCCTGCTATTTTCCAAACGCTCAGAAAACTGACGTAAAGGATTTAATAGTTTTTTGGCAAAAGGACTCTCAAAAAGTGCTGCATGAAGTATACTGTGGCCAAGAAAAACAGGAGAACCTTAGTCCTGAATATATAAATCGCACCCAGGTGGACATGGACAAATGGACCTTGCAATTATTAAACGTAGGAGTTGAGGATGAGGGACACTATGAGTGTATTATACAGCTCAAAAAAGAAGGAATACAAGAGATGCTACACAGATCAGAGTGCTCACTGCGCATCACTGGTAAGTAATCTCTTCCAATTGCTATCTGGTCCGAGGGGTTTGGGGGGATTCTCTGTGACTTTGTTCAGTCCAGAAATATAGGTCCTGTCTCCAAGACACCAATAATGTACCTGCAGAGGAGCAGCATTTTTAAAGATGGATAAGAGCATTCTCAACAGGAAATCCTCATCTGTGAATGAAAAGTACTCAGGTAGAAGTAATCAGAAAAAGTAGAAAATGAAGCAATAATATGCTCAATCATCCCTGCTTTCTACCCAGTCATACTTTGTAGTGAAAACCATTCTGCCTTCTTCCTCTTACCTCCTGCAAGTTATATGACTTCTAGGACTCTGGAAAATAAACTTTTTTATTTGCATCTGATGCACTACCTTCTATTAAAAGTAGCAGTAGTTATCATCACTGGTGGTACATTGGAATAGAAACATAGCTATTTAATGATCATATAAATCGTAGAAAAAATAAAAAAAAAGAAAAAAACACATCACATGAAGGAGTAGAAATTCGTATGTTCGCTTAAAGGAAAACTGAAAATATCTCTGAAGAAAAAATGCATACATTAATGAGATTCAACCTGATTTTTTGCATCAGAGAATTTTTTGTAATCAGAGGAAAAGACAGTAAATCTTTTAACAGGGAAATGGAAATGAGGAATCAATCTTTTCCTAATACTTTCTGATATTTTTAGTAACTCCTAATGTATAATCCTAATGTTTTTCTCTTTTAAACTATTTTGTTAGTAACCTTTATCAATACGCCTGTGTTCTGTCTTCCACTGTGATAGTGTTAGTCATTAATAATGGCAGCTTCCAACTTCCACTAGTGTTTTCAGGTTTCAGCATACTGCTCTAAAAGTGAACAGGCCATGTGTAACTGCAGACAAAAATGGAATACCAGGACATCTCTGAGCCTGTTTAGCTTTGTGTTACCAGCAAGTGTTCCCTCAATCCATAGAGAGAAAACCTAGATTTTTAATTTTTATTCTCCCAGGATCTTCTTGACAAGCATTTCCAGTGAAGTTTTAGAACTCAGAAACTCATAATGTGCACTCAGTTTAAGAGATGTTTAACATTAATTGCTCATTTGGTTCAAACATTTAAGTCACTTACCAGCTTAGCCAACATCTGAGCAACATGTTATAGATATCTCATACTTATGCACTAAAACTCTCCTATACCTTGTGAGGTTTAAAGTAGTCAGACTGCTTTAACTGTGTGTTTTGTGTTCCACCCAAAAGAGTCTCTGCTCAATAAATTCCAAAAGGAAGGAGCAGTATAAAGCCATTTTTTTTAAAAAAAAAAACCTTCAAAATAATTGGAAGAAAAATACAAATGTTGAAAGGAAAATACAAATGTTGAAATGTACCTGTCCTTACATGCTGATTTTTAACTAGAATTGCATATAATACATGGAGGGCTTTTAGTAGTTTGGCATATTGCACTTAAAACGGACTTAAGAAAGATTGTGTGCTGTACAAGAATGAAAGGGCAGTCACACAAAACTGTCTAGATCACTTGGTGACCAAGCCCATTCAGAAATACTGAAGTACCTTCTAATACCTTCTAATATAATTTAAACCCGTTATTTTTATGCATTACACTATTACAATATATAGATAGAATGAAGCTGTGTCAAGGGAGGTTTAGGTGGGATGTTAGGAAAAGGTTTTTCATTCAGACAGTGTTGGGCACTGAAGAGGCTCCCCAGGGAAGTGGTCACAGGCCCAAGCCTGACAGAGTTCAAGAAGCGTTTGGACAATGCTCCCAGGCACATGATGTGATTCTTGGGGTGGTCCTGTGCAGGGCAAGGAGTTGGACTTTGATGATCCTTGTGGGTCCCTTCCAACTCAGGAGATTCTATGATTTTATAATATGTATGTGATATGTATTGTGTAAAGCCAGGATGACATATAACAATGAACTCATATCCTTCTTCAGAAAAAAAGAGAAAGCTTCACAATGGAAAACTTTGGCACTTAAAATACACAAGGCAGGGACCATGGTGACAAGCTGTTTAACTGGAAAATCTGCTACAATAGCACGTCTGCAATGCATCCTCTGGATGAATCAAAAAGGGAAGTAGGTGAGACTAGGGAAGCTGTTTCAAAGTCTGCACTACTCAGAGTGTTGGGAATGAAGCTGATGTCAGAACAGAGACTTAGAGTTTGTGACCTCCTTTGAAAGGGGATGTTGAAAAACTGAAAAGCATTTAAAAAAAGCTCTATTAGAGTTATCTGAAGTCTGGAAAAAATACAGTCCAACTAGAGACATTAAAACAACAATCTGATTACTTTAAAACACAGAAAAATGAGAAGAGTCTTGTTTCCAGAGTGTGAAATTATGAAATATACATAAAATGTTTGGTATCAAAAAATAATAATAAAAAGTAGTTCAGTGATAGCATCAGGAAGCAGGTGAAAAGTAAGGCACATTGTCACTTGAGAAAATAGAGCTAAACCAAGTAGGGTGATTCAGCCTTTGAGAAAAAAATAAAGGGCTTGATGGATCTGCTGTCTCTTGAAGTATTTAATCTAAACCTGTAGCCTTTTTGGAAGATGCCATATTTAAAAATGAAAGATGTCCTGAAATGTGCTTCTCTCCTAACACAAAAAACTCACATATATGTAGCCCACACCCTGCATGCAACCAACATCACTTTTCAGTAAATTGAGGCTCCAAAAGCTATAAAACAGAACTGCAGGGCATATTCCACTGTTTCCCCTTGCTTACTATCAATAAGATTGAAACCCTTAAATCACTTGGTTGATGTGACAAGTTTCACAGCCACGGATTACATTCCTGCCATCTCTATAAAATACCAAGGAGAGAATAAATACTCCAGACCAGAAGCCTGACAGCAATCAGCTAAGCAAGTCAGACCTTGAGGAGAAAGAGGAAGCTTGAGCTTTCCTGAGGGACAACTTAACTAAATTTTGAGGTGTAAAAAAGGGGGGGCTTTTTCAATTTTGTTTTCAAATCCATGGACTCTCTTGGGGGGATTTAAGATACTAAGCTAAATCCTATTCCCTGTGTGTTAGGATAGAGTAAATAAAAGCAACATCATGTTTCTTCATTCATCCACATTAAGAATTCACCAGGGCAAGGATTAGATCCTGGATCCAACGTGCTGAGTGTGTTTTCAGAAGAGTGAGACCCTCTTAGGCACAATCCTTTTCTCCTTCTCTGATATTTCACCATATTGTCTTTAGTCCTATTAGCACCAAAATAATGAAGCGTTTTCAGTGAAGACCTGAGTCTGCTTCTTGAGGGTTTTTTGTTGATTTTTTTGGGGAGGTCACTGTCTTCTTTTTTTAACTTGCTGTATGCCAACATGTAGTCAATATTATGCCTACGTTCACTCCCCTTTTCCATCCAAGTGTACAATTTTTACTATGGTCTTTTAACCAAACAAATCCTTGTTGAGAATATATAGTAGATTATTCAAGAGAGAGTATTGCTTAAACCCCTCCATTTATCATTCATATTTTATGTTTAAATAATTCTTCCCAATCCTGTTTCACTATTTCTTGCCTGAGAAACTTTACTTTTTAAAGTAATAGGTGTGTTTTTCATTGACTGCAATGAGTACTCAATGACACAAAGTAAAAAACCCTTTTATTACAGTCATTTCCACCTAAAAAGCTAAGCTAATGGAAGCCTACTACCAAGCTATGATGAGTGAATTACTTTATGTGCTGCAAAATGTTTACTCACAGTTCTGACAGATACCAAGGATATTTCTCCTCAGGACAACACTGCACCTCCAACTTGCTGCATCTGAATTCTCTCAGATGATCTCTTTCTCTGCATTTCACAGTTACAAGTTTGTGGTTTTCGCTTTACCCATTCAGGAGGCCAAAAGCAGGCAGCGTTGTGTCCCATTCCCATTTTTTGCTGAAGCCATTACCTGTAAGCAGGCCAGGTTTGATGATTCTGAGTTGTCAATGGGTCTAAAGGACATGGGAGAGACAGAGGACCATTGTCTGGCTGATCAGACTTACATCCTTGAAACACTCTGAGGATAAGAAACAGCAAGACTACATAAACACAACCCCCCCCCAAAACAAAACAAAACAAAAAACCCACCCTAAAACCAAACAAAAAAACTCCAAACAAACAAAATAAAGGCCAAAAACCAAAACCAAAACAAAACCCAAATATAAAAAAATCGCTTCTTGGAACACCCATTGTCTTCCTGAATGAACCTGTTTAGATTTGTTTTGCCTGAAAATCTGAAATAATTGGCAGGAGCTGTCACAAATGTGGTATGTCTGGCTCATGATGCTTTCTATTTGGTCTGTTTCAGCCAACTACAGTCAGCCTGAGATAGCACAACTGCACACTGAGGAACTAAAGCCCAATGGATACCTGAATCTTTCCTGTTCTTCCAGTGGAGGTTATCCAGAGCCTGAGGAGATGACATGGCTAATTTCACATGAAAACACAACTCACAGGCGTACCCCTCACAAGGATGTCTCGCAGGATGCTGTAACAAAGCTGTACAATGTCACCAGCAAGCTGAATATCCGACTTCCGACAAAGGGTCTCACTAACATTAGCTGCTTGCTTCACCTCGGAGAGCAGCTGGGAACCCTTGTCTCAGCGCCACTAGGCATAGGTGAGTCTCCATTTGCCCATTCTTATCTTTCCATGGGTAGGAGAAAGGTTTATCGCAGTAGAGCTGATCAAAGATAGCAACATAGCCAAGGCAGGGAGTGAAACCTAAGTAGTAGTACCAGTTGGTTACAACAGTTGTATGTTCTCCATTTGTTTGCCACTGAACAGCTTCTGTTTTCCACATGGGAAATCTTATTACAGCAGGGAAAGGGCACAGAGAAGGAAGACTACTGCTACACAATCCAGAATACAGCCCTATTCATCCCTTCCCTAGAAGATGCTGCAGTAGCAATAAAGCAACCTGGAGTAGGCAGCAACCAGTCTCCAGAACTGATAGCTGTTGAGAGAGGTCGGCCCTTCACAGTCTCAGAGAACTGTTGAGGTTGGAGGAGGCATTTGGAAATTATCTAGTTCAACCATTTTGCTCAAAGTAGGGTCAGTAGTTAGCACAGGGTTTTATCCAGTTGAATTTTAAATACCTCCCAGGGTAAAGACTCCACAACCTCTCTCAGCAACTGTTCCAAATTTTGATTATCCTGACAGTAAAAAGGGGGTGTTTTTTTCTGTTTAAAGTGCTTGAGCTGCTATTCTTAATTGTTCCGTATGTTCCGTAGAGAAAGGCAGAAGGCAAAACAGAAGAGTCCCTTGGACCATATATGGTTCACAAACTGCCAAATAGACTGTGCTGATTTTAAGTGTAAAGGTCATGAAACTTGGACTAGTATTAGAAGCATTCCTGGTGCTTTTCATAACATTTGGCAGAATGAAGTGCTCATTCCAAAATGACTATTTGGGGATTTTTCCTCTCTGAGATTGTGTCTTTTTTCAGACACCCCTTGCAAGAAGAAGCTGGGGACCTGAGTTTCAATATGAGTTTACAGTTGGATTATCTCAGGGTTCCATATGACTGATCCTTTATTTAACTAAAGCAGTATTTTATTTATTTTCTGGAACAGGAAAATGTCTTTTGGCATATTTTTGTTTGTAAGCTATGGCACAAGCACATCAAAATAAAGACAATTCCCACTTTGGTTATAAGTTTGTTTGGCTTGCATATCTCTTTTAAACAATGCTGAAGATGGAGAGCTGTGCTTCAGCTGACAGGACCAGGGAACCAAGACAATGGCAGCATTGCAGGAAAGCCTGCTAGGGTAGTACAGACATACACTTTCCCATTGCACATGCAAAAGAAGCTTGCCACTTATTCTGAAGAAGTTCCACAGTGCAGTTTTCTTCATATAAATTTAGCTAAAGGGTTAAGTTATCAATGCCAGATGTGGCAAACTGCCTCTAATGTCTTTAAATTCTTGGACTTCTAAATAATATTCAAATACAATCCAGGAGTCTTCTAAGGTTTGTTCAGCTCTACAAGTTGCTGGTGAGTTTAGACGTGGCTATATCTGCTATAATGATGTATCTTCTTCTTCTTCCCTATTCAATTCTTCTCTGCCCCCCAGTTCTATGGAAGTAGTCTCCTGATAAGCAGTGGTGGTGGGTAGGAAACCAGAAATTGCACATAAACATAAGGTTTTTTGGCAATAACTGAACCTCTATCAGCTGCTAACCCTACCACCCAAAACCTCAAAAACACAAAAACCAGAAATAGAGGGAAAGTCCTTTGCATTCCCTGCTACTTTCACATCCCTTCCAGCATTTAACTGGGTTTTGATCATCATTTGCAACAGATACCAAATTGCCAGATATTCTTTGAATTTGCACAGTATCACAGAGAAGCATTAGCACAGTAGCTGCCTCATGGGCTCTTGTATTAATGAAGTTGCTGATCTCTCACAAACCCAAAAACCTCAGAAAGAGCAGAAGTTGTTGAAGTGATCATTAAGACCTGGTAGTTTCTCTAGATTTTGGAAATGGAAACAAAACAATGTGGACAGTGATTTATTGACACTATTAAAGCACTGTAAAAGCACAGGATGCTGAGAGCCTTTACCTAAACTTTAATTCATGTAACCTTGAGTATTTAACGTAACTGTCACCAAATTAAATCTTTGCTATGTGTATCTTCTCTGTTTTCTTATTCAGAGATACAGGAGAAAGAAATAGAACAAGTAAAGACAAATTTCTTTGTCCCGCTTATAGCCGTGGTTATACTAGTCACACTTCTTCTGGGTTTTGTGATATTGAAGAAGAGCAGAAATATCTTGTCTACCAACCAGAGTAAGTTATTACTTGTCATTCTGCTCTACCATCCCTCAAGTCATGGGCTTTACCCTTTGTAATCATCACTTTCAGCTGCTGGGAGAAAGTTAGGTTTCAAGTTGGACTAAAGCTAAGCTTGCTAGGACGACTTAATTTCTGCAATAACTTAGTCCACCCTGCATCAAATCAAAACATCTTTCTCCTGTCTTGTCCTGGGATCTATTTCTTCTTCTTTTTTGTGCTCTGAGACTGTCATGGCACCAGCTTACCATCTTTTCCTGTGGTTTCCTCCTTTTTTTTTTACTGGGTTTGGGGTAGATTTGGCTCCTGAAATCATTGAACTGTGTTAGTCTTTCTTGTCCATCACTACTTATAAGAAAGGTGGAGCTTGGGAAGTGATGAGATGAACTTCCACAAAGTGCAAGGATCTCCTTCATCACGGAGCTGAACAATCATCACAAGCTGCCCACACTCTGAACTGGAAAAATCATCCTGTACTAGGAACAGAATTTGATTTTTGCATTGCATTTCTCTTTTGTTCCAAGACCAGTTCTCAGCAGTTCAGGATGTATTCAGCACTGAAAAGATCGTCATGCTGCCATCACAGTCTATTCTTCCTTGTAGTGAGAGGAAAATGCTTTCCTCATTAGTCCTGTTTCCCTACAGAAAAGGGTCCTGAGTCCCAGCTCATTCTTTTCCCAATTTCTAAGATAACTGTACATTTACTATCAACTCTTCTTCAGCTTCTATTTATCACATTTCTGTAAATCACATATTCTATTATAGGTGTCAGTCTAGCAGTCTAAGAAGCTATCCAGCTTGAAACTGAGGCCATCAGCCAGACGGCTGACAGAGAACCACCTCTGCACAAAGAAGTCCAGAGGCCTCATGTTTTCAGAGGCTTTGCCAGAAAAAGGATCCTCTGCAGATGCCCTACAGAGCAACATGCAACACTTTTGTCTGATGGCTGAAACCCACTGCCCAATGTTCTCTGTTTTGATTTTTGCTCCAGAACAGTAGTAAATATGATGCTCTGCCTCTTGCATGACTACCTTTTCGCTGTATCTTTTATTTCACAGTGTGACAATGTAAAATCCTGAGAGTCAATGAAGAAAGCAGAGCTGCATGGGTTATGGAATATCTCAGAAACAATCTGTGAATCATAACCATTGCTGCAAACAGGCAGGTTATTAATCTTAGAATCATAGAATGCCTTGGGTTGGAAGGGACCTTAAAGATCATCTACTTCCACCTTCCCTGCCTAATCATGAGGCAAAAATGCTTTTGGCAGAGCCAGTGTGGCTTTGTAGCAGTAACTTTCTTGTAAGGCTTCACACCAGGAAGAGAAACTTTGGGGCACTTTCCCACCTTCTGAGAAAATTGTGCAATTCCTATCAGGCATTTGAAACTAGAAATAATCTGGTGGAAATACCTGCTTGAAACATAGTTTCTGATGATTTAATTTTTTTTTTAAGATTGTCCAAGCTTAGTATATCCAGACAGTTAGTACCTCCACACTTTGTTCTTCTGTATTCTGACCAAATGCTGTAGTAGTTGTTTGGGTGGACGTAGGAATGGAAAATGAAAGCATGAGGTATCACTCATACATGTGCAAATCTAAACATACCAAATGAAGCTAAGCAGATAATGAAAGAATATTACATGATTAGATCTTGTTCCAGTTTGGTTGACTGTGTTCTCCCTTTCTTAATTTTGCTTTAAACCTTGAAGATAGAGCAATCTATACACTATGGTATGTTCAGCCATAGGAGGTAATTTTATCTTTCAGAAAAAATTCTTTTTCACTCAGATTGCGCCAGCTCTCCAGTCTTGAATGACCTCTGCACTTTATATTCTTCAACAGCATTGACATCTTTCAGAAGTAAGAATGCGGCAGAACTGAGACAAAATTCTTCTGAGGTCTTGATTGTGTTTGCAGGTCTGGCGTTTTCAGGAAGATCAGGGACATAAACGTCATATTCTCAAGACAAATTTCAGTTCAGAGTTGCAGTTTGGGGACATAAATTCTCTACAGTTTCTACTGCATGCAAATATTCTTTTCTGTTAAATGATATTGTGAGTTGCTAGATTCCACCTCAATTTTTACTCCCTTTTCAAGTGTGTGAGAGAAATGCATGTTCTTTTGAGTTAGTTAAACTATTTGGGAGTCAGTTTATTAAGCTATCACACTAACATTCCAAATATTTTCATTCAGGTTGATATCATTCAAATGTTATTAGAAGTTAAATGTTTTATTTTTATGTAAAAGTTTATACTTGTTAGCAAACTTATTTAATGATTTATTAAAACATATGTCTTTTTCTGTGTTGCTGTTTTTATTCTCATGCCATTAAAGCAGTATATTGGGGAATACTGGCATTTGGTGTTCTCAGGGAGGAAATATTTCCAAAATTACTTCTTGGAAGCAAATGAATCAAACAGATATTGCTGCAATTACCAAGCATGGCACAACTGGAGGATTCATATGTTCATCCATGGAGCAGTCCATACGTGTGCAGCTCTGCGTATACATACCTCTTTGATTTATTGACATATACTCCTCAAAAACTAGATGAAAAATTCCAGTCAGAAAATTTGCTTTTTTTGATTTTATGCTGCAGGCTGTCAAATATATATGTTGCTTATCCGGTCAGCTTTATGCACTGAGAGAAAAAAACATCACCCACCTTTCATGTTTTTCTACAGGGGAAGAACAGTAATCAGTTCCTCCACATAAAGTATCTGGAATTCCATGTTAGCATTCAAGAGTCCTTCTAGAGAACATTCATGTAACAGAAAGAAAAAAATAATTCTGAGCACTTGGAAATTCAAGTTTTTGCAACATGTCTTAATACCTCTGAGGGAGCTTTTCACCCTGATACAGTATATGCTATCACTATCAGTAGCTGTAACTAGTGAAAAAATTGACAGAGTGAGTTAGGTTTATCCTTTAATAACTCCCTTCTATCCTTAATTTGTTCCTACTTGGTGAAGTTGTTTGTTTACCTCCTTGCCATACCTCTGCTTTAGGCTGTCAGCCTTCTTCTATCACCTGCTTAATTTCTCTGCCTCCTCTATTCTTGCTCTTAAAATCAACTCTAATCCTCTCCTGCAGTTAAAGACAAGTAAGGGGAAAAGAGTGGATGGGCTTCAGGGAAAAATCTTAATTTGTCTCTCTCTATTCAAATGCATCAATACTCTACATTAGCAGGTGGTATGAACACAGTAGCAAGGGCCAGGAAAAGCACGGCTGATGAGCTGGCATTTTTGTCCTCCATACAGTTACAATCAGATTTCCAGGCTGTCTCCTCTTCATTTCTTTCTTTGGCAGCATACTTTCAGTCATTCACTGGCTCTGTAAACATGGCAAGCAAACAAAAGAGCATACACACACTGTGTACCACAACATGTTACAGCTTCACTTAAAAACACCACTCCTTTACTTTTAGATGGAACATTATGAAATGGCAAAGGTGTGCTAAGCTCGTATCCAATCCCCGAAAGTAAAACCTGTCAGCAGTCTTAGAGTTGTGATAGATTGCTTCAAGCTCACTGATTAACCAGCAATGAACCACCAAATGACTGAGACTGGAACAGACCTAGGGAGATTGTCCAGCTCAACCCTCTGCTCAGGCAGGGGCACCTGCAGCAAGTTGCCCAGGTCCATGTTCATACAGCTTCTGAATATCTCCAAGGAGGGAGACTCTACAACATGTCTGGGCAACCCAGTGCAGAGCTCAGTCACCTTTCACAGTAAAAAAGGGGTTTCTGGTGTTCAGAGGGAAACTCCTGGGTTTCACTTTGTGCTTATTGCCTTTGGTCCTGTTACTGGGCACGACTGAAAAGAGCCTGGCTCCGTATCTTTCTCTCCCTCCCTTCAGGCACTTATACACACTGATAAGATCTCTCTGAGACTTCTTTTCTCCAGGCTGAACAGTCCCAGTGTACTCAACCTTTGCTCAGACGAGAGATGCTCCAGTCCTTTAATCATCTTTGTGGTCCTTCGCTGGACTCTCTCCAGTATGTCCATGTCTTTCACATACTGGGAAGCCCGGAATTAGGCACAGGACTCTAGGTGGTGCCTCACCAGTGCTGAGCAGAGGGGCAGGGTCCCCTCCCTCAGCCTGCTGGCAATGCTCTCCCTCATGCAGCCCAGACACTGTTGGCTGCCTTTGCCACGAGGGCGCACTGCTGCCTCATCTTCAACTTGTCCACCAGGCCATTCCTGTCCTTTTCAGCAGAGCTGCTTTCCAGATGGTTTGCCCCAGCCTGTACCCATGCATGGCGTTATTCCTCCCAAGGTGCTGGACTTTAAATTTCTTTTTTTTTTTTGACGTTCTTCCCTGCCCATTTTTCTCTAGATGGCCACATGACTCTCTAATGTTCCACTTCTCCAAGTTTTTATCATCTTCAAACTTGCTGAGTGTACACTTGCTCCCAGCATCCAGGTCATTAGTGAAGAGGAAAATCAGTTCACTTTACTGCAAATTCTTTAATGTCACCACTGCTACTGCAAGAATCAGTATTTCCCTATGGTTAACAGGTGACAGAACACTGGAGTGTTGCATTTCCAGAACATTCCACAGCCACTTCTGAGGGGATTGTCACTAACAAAGCATTTCATGGCAAATATCCTTTAGTGGACTTTTTACCCTTTCAGGTGAATTATTTGCTACTGGAGGTTAATTTAACCAAAGAAATATAGTAATTCTGTTAAACAAATCTAGTTCTTGTGTGTATTACCTCTGTGTTTTGGTTTCAAATTCTTTTTCTTCCTCCTTTTCAAACTCAAAAGGCAAAAATAAAAAAAAATATGTTAAATATTTCTTTACACTGGAATGTTGGGCGGTCATAATTCACAACTGATCTCCCTTTGGCTTTCCATCTTCTGCATTGGGAGGGCCATAATGTTGGGACAGGGAAGGATTTAAGCAAGACATATTTTCTGATCTGAGGATTGACTACCAGAAGGTTTTCAAGATAAAAGCTACAATTAGACAAGAAAGCTGGTGAAAGTTGAGAAAGACATGAAAATGAATAAGAGCTGAGACAGTGTAAGGAGAAGGGTGATACCCTGGGCTGGCTTGCAACAGGTAGTGCACATGCATCGAGTGCAGAGCTGTTTCACAGACCCCAGGAAAGCTGGGGAAGGTTACTCTCCAGACATGCCACGAGCAAGGAGAGATTGCATACAGAAGTTCAGAAATCCAGAATATTCTCACAGATGTTAACTTGCCACAGCTCCTCACATACTTGTGAAATTTACAGCAGATATGCAAGATCAAATTTTCCTGCACTTGGTGTGTTCTTGATACCGAGACCTGCATGTCTTTTGTCCATTGCTTTTGTTAATAGAAGTCTAAACCAAAAAACTAATGAAAATCATAAAAATTATGCCTGGCCACCCATTTCTAATAAGCAATTGTTGTTACTTCAGAGGAACATAGACCTAGGAAAAAATAGAAAGATGAGTTGAGAATAGGTCAGAGCACAGTTACATACCTACATGCACAGCTGGTGTGCTGTGTGTATTGCCTGTCTCCTTCAGAAACATGCTTTTGATTTAACATGTAGAGGGGTGAAAATGGGACTATGACACAGAAGCAAATGAGAAATCTTACTTTTTTATCTTGTACTGTTAAATACACTTCTGTATCCAGAATCATAAGTCATAGCTCAAAAATATGTTAAAATATTAGAATTAGAAAAGAAGTGATAAAAATTACTAAGGTTCTAGCAAGCATGTTTACAATAAAAAGTTTATGCAGTTCAACATATGCAGACGATGAAGAAAATGGAGAAAGGAGGTGATGAATCTGTTTAGTACTCCAACACTTGAAATGACTGGTTAAATAAAGAAGGTGTGAGAGATCCTTCCCTCTGAGTGCCTCACACTGGGGAGCACAGAATTGGACACAGTACTAGAGGTGTGGCCTCACCGGTGCTGAGTAGAGGGGAAGAATCACATCCCTTGACCTGATGGCAACACTCCTCCTAATGCAGTCCAGGATACCATTAGCATTCTTTGGCACTTATGTTCAGCTTAGTGTCCACCAGGACGTCCAGGTCCATTTCTGCAAAGCTGCTTTCTAGCTTGTCAGCTGCCAGCATGTATTGCTGCATGGAAAGCAGAGAGAGAAGTTGAGTTAAAAGAGTCGGAGTAATCCGGCTTCTTCAATGTATATGAAAGATCCAGCATATAATACATGTTTGTACTGTGGAATAGAAAGGGACCGATTTAACAAAATATTAGAGAGGAAACATTGTATGACACCTAGAAAGAGACTCTATGTGAAAAGAAAAACCAAGCAAACCCAAGGAAAGAAAAGAAGATGCTCAGTTATCATATTCCTTTATCTCTAGATAGCTTCTTAAAAGAATTATCAGCGCCACAACTTCTATTACTCAAGTTGCCAATGGCAACAGAGCATATTGTGAATGAGGTGGAAATTAAGCTTTTCCTAACAGATCAGACACCCAGAAGCAGAGGACTTTAAAACTCTGAGATCTTCTTTCTTCAACGATTTTTCTTTCTATGCCTGGGATACTGTGCAAGATCCACTGCCCAACCACTGCTTGGAGAGCGTCTTAGCTGAGGTTTGATCAGATTGGATGAGCTGGACCTGGCAGAGTTGTGCTGATGGATAACAACAGATCATATGGCCAGTCACCTTTGTCCAGCTGTATTAGAAAAGATAGTTTAAAATAAAGAACACCTCAATAACAACTAATCCCTTCTTCAGCTTTAGTTCAACTACAGTTAGAGCTTAAAAAGGCACAGCTATTGTATAACATCTTTAAAATCATGGAGAAGCAGGCTAGAAGTGCTCAGGACTGAAAGCTATTTTGCAGACCTAAGACTTTACAGAAATTTAATTAGACTATTAGGAAGGTATTTTTTTCCTAATTAGGTCAGTGGTCAAGTCCTTCAATATTATGTACACACTCAGAGCAGAAAATGTGTAAGAACAACTCAGTACAGGAACGGAGTAGGTTTTATGAAGCCAAATACCAAAATGCTTGATCAGCACAACACACCGAAACATCAAACCCCAGCTCCCCCTAAAGTAATGCAAAGCAGCCGTTTGATCCCAAAACACAGTTAGGAACCAGAGCATACACTTATCTTCTCATAATCAGTTTTGTCTCTCCTAAGCTTCCTCTCGTGGGCAAAAAGTGAGAGGAAGTCTCAGTTCAAGGGCATCACACCCCAGACACTCATTCGCGGGGGAATTTTGGGGTGCTGACCTCAGCTGGCAGCCCTAAAACCCAACACAAACACCTGCAGTCGCCACTGAGGGAAAATGTAGTTATGTGTTATAACGAAGGTCCTCAGTCAGACCACAGGGCTTGGCTCTTTATTCCCTCTTTCTCCTCCTTCGCCCTCCTGGAAGGCTTGGCCAGCGGCACCCACGGACCCCGGGCATCCCTGGCGTTCTCCCCCCACGCCCGCAGAGTGCCTGGGGCAGGGCAGCCCCGCCGGTGCTTGCACGGACACCCCGGCACCCTTTGCATTCCGCATCATTTTTATTTGAACTGCACATCGATTTCATCCCTTAGCAGCAGAGGCGGCGGCCCGGCCGGCNGGGATGGGCGGGGGATGTGCGGGGGCTGCTGCCAGGGGATGCCCGGAGAGGAGTAGAGTCACAGCACCAAGGGCTGGAAGCGGCACCGGAGGGCTCAGTTCTCCACTCTGGCTCCAAACGGGGTCAGTGCTGAGGCCGGACTGAGCTGCTCAGGGCTCTGTCCTGGTAGGTCCTGTAAACACGATCACAGAATCACAGGATCAGTTAGGTTGGAAAAGACCTCTGAGACCACTGAGTCCAACCAAACACCACCATGTCACAACTAGACCATGGCACTGAGTGCCATGTTCAGTCTTTGCTTAATCACCTCCAGGGACAGTGACTCCACCACCTCCCTGGGCAGTCAATCCCAATGTTTAGTCATCCTTTCTCTGAAGAAATTCCTCCTATGTCCCACCTAAACCTCAGCTGACACAGCTTAAGACAATGTCCTCTTGTCCTGTCACTCGTTGCCTGGGAGAAGAGGCCAAGCCCCACCTGGCCACAGCATCCTTTCAGGTAGTTGTAGAGAGTGATAAGGTCCCCCCTGAGCCTCTTCTCAAGTCTGAACAATCCCAACTCCCTCATCCACTCCTCATAGGAATTACTTTCCTGACCCTTCCACAGCTTCATTACTCTTCTCTGGACATGAGGATGGAAACTGCACATCTTTCCAGGGATTCCTTGGTTGCTCTCCTGCTTCATTGTCCTCCCAGAGAAAAAGTTTTACCTTATGCCCAACCTGAGCTGCTTATCTTTCAGTCTCTGGCTGCCACCTCTGATCCTCCCGCCATGCACCACTGCAAGCAGCCTGGCTCTGTCATCTTAATAACCTCCTGGTGGATATCAAAAAGATGCAATTTGGTAACTCATCTCTAGGCCAAACAAAGGGAGCTCTCTCAGCGTCCCCTCAGTGCAAGAGCTCCAGTCCCATCACACCTGGGTGGTCGCCCACCAAATTTGCCCTAATTTATCTATGTCTTCCTTGTGCTGGGGAACCCAAGGCTGGACATGGTTTTCTAGAGGTGGTCTAAGAAGTGCTGAGTGAAAAGTGGTAGTGCCATTCCCCTCAGTCAATCTGCTGGCAATGCTGCTGTCAATACAGCCCCAGATACTACCAGCTGTTTTTGCTGCCAGGGTGTTCTTCTGTCAAGAGCTACATGGACAGAAGTCACCTCACCAGCATCCTCCTCTTTACACGTTTTCCCCAGCAGCAGCTAGCACTTTTGGACACGAGGTATTGAGAACCTATGCTTTCACTCTGCTGGGCTTTAATGTTGCACTGTAGTTTCCTTGCCATTCCCCACCCCAGCCTTTCTCAGGCCTGGCTCATGGTCAATCCCACAAGTCTAGCCCACTCTCAACAAATTCGTTGCAATTTGTTCTGCTCACAGTCTATGAACTTTTAATGTAAAACTAGAAACTACTCAGAAAACACAGAGAAAAGGAGAATTACTCACATGAACAGAACTCCAAGGCAGTTTGGGCAAACAAGAAGGCATGGAACAAAAAGACAAGTTTGGAAAAGAGGGGAAATTAATTATAAGATATGTTTGAAAGTAAAAAGTTATTCAGAGAACTGAATGCAAAACAGAGAATTGAATTCATCCAGAAAATTGAGAGTATGGATGATAACACATCAGAGAGAGGGACAGAGAGTCTCTAAGGGGACAAGTTCCTATTTTACAAACCATGCAGGTGAAAATTGCAGTTGATAGAAAGCAGTTTTACTCTCAGAGATATCGTTAAGAATTTAAAGTATACTCTTAAAAGGGAAATTATGAAAAAAAAAGGATTTGTAAAAAATCTAGGAAAAAATCTAGTCAAAGTGTCAGTACTATAAAATCCAAACAAAATTAGGATCAGAATGAGAACTTTAAAATATCAAAATAATCCTTTTGCAGTTTTAGTTATTTGCCCACCCCCCAACTAATCCTTTTAGCTTACACTAGCACTGCATACTTCTGAGACATGCAAATCCATTCTTTTACGTGCTTCTAGCAATTTCCAAGGATTTAAGTAAATTGAATAGGCACCTGTAGGGGAAGACTCCAGCATCACTATTATTGCACACCCATAATGACTCTCCCTGTGTGATGTGGAATGGTATGACAAAAGTAGGGAACTGGGTAGGGGTGTCATAGGGATATTTTGCAAAGCATTCTTTCGCCACATTCCCTGGTGTGTTCAACATCTTAAGGAAAATGGTGTTATCATGTCCTTACATGATAACACAATGTTACAGTGCACAAGCAAAGAGATGAAGGAAGAAGTCCTACGAGTGTGGATTTTTAGCAAACAATTTTTGCTTTCGCTGAGCATTTTAAGAGATAAACTGAAGAGCTCAGGGGACTTGAAGTCTTGGAGACATGACCATCATTATTTATTTGCTGTATATAAAAATGCTACTAATCTCTTACCAATCTTCTCTGAGATACTTTGTGTACATTCCTACTATGGCTATACAAGCAATATTAACTGAAGCTCTTGCCTTTACAAGATTTGAAAAGTACGTTAAAACCCCACTCCTTTTTCTTCTCTTCCTCCCTCTCACATGTGGAGGATAGGGGAAACTAGGAAAAAAAATAACAATAAAAGTGGAATGTCCCACCCATCTATTCATGGCAGCAGGTCTGCATAATCCAAGAATACGCAATATTCTGGAAGAAAGACATCATTATCACTTCAGCCATTGCAGATTATACCTTGATTGTAGTAGAAATATATGCAGGAAAAGCATGCAGAGAAGTACTTTTCCTGATTCAACTGCTCTCCTTAAACAACTTCTAAGAAGTATGTTAGCAAATACAGTTCATTGGATGGCAGGGAATTTTCCAGCTTTTCCAGGTGATGTAAGTATAACCAAAATGCTGTATATACAAAAAGATGAAGACATCAGACCACCACAGGCTTCTGAGCATTAGCTAGGTAAATCTAGATTTGGTACATACATTAGGACCTTCACAGTAATTTGGTAAGAGAAAACAAGAAAAAAACCCAAATAAACATTCTTTAGTGTATTATGGCAGTACTGCTACTCAGCATTCAATGGGAAGACACACTGCTTTTATATTAAGCAAATAATCCAATATAGCTGGTAGAAATGCAGTTTCAGAAAGAATTGAGCTAGATTTGACACATAGTAGAGAATGCAGACTGTTTTTACATATTTGCCCAGTGGTCTTCTCCCAGGGATTAACAAAACTGCCAGTTACTGAAGGAGGAATCTGCCCCATTTAAACCAGAGAAAAAAAGAACTACAGGATCCTCTACAATGTCCCTGATGAGAGTAAAAACCCAGTCATTGGTGTTATGGACCTTTGCTACAGTAACACATCCAAAGAATGAGCTGCAATGGAGTCTCAGGCAGAAGGAAATGCACTTGAGAGATTGTTACCCTCAATGAGGGAGCCATGGGAAGGCCTGCCTGATGCTGTATGTGCCACATTCAGTCTATGTAGGAACAGATCACTACCAAAACATCTGTGGACCACAGCAATTGTTTAACATTGCCTACAGAGAAATGGCTCAAAGGAAATTAAAGGATACCTGACTAGTCGAAAATTCCAAGGATCATATTTCCTGCATTTGAAAGTAGATAGGAAAAAAATAAAATTACTGTTTCCATTAGTTAGAATATGATTTATAATCTGGCATAAATGAAATACTTTGGCAATAGGGAAAGCCTGACATTGAAACAATGGAGTTAAATGGTTCCAAATAAGAGCTGAGAAAGCATTAACTTTGAAACTGAGAGAAAAATAACTTTGAGAGAAGGCATCTGTGAAGGTCCCAGTATCTTTGTAGCACTGAAGTTTATGTCAGGGCAGATACAGAAACTGGCATTGGAGTTATCTAGACATTTAGGTGATTTATTTGTCAACATCATTATAATTTAAAAGCATTTCCCAAGGGAAGGAGACAAGTACTGTCATGCTGTAACAGCCATGGGAGAACTAAAGCACAGCGTTAAGCAATTTGGCTGAAGTCATCATACTGGAAGGCTTTGAAAGAGCAAGGTATGGAATCTGATCTCCTGAGAGTCACTCCACAGTCTGATCCACCAGGCCCTTCTTCCTTGATGTGCCAGCTGCTGGACAACTGATCTCAGTCACTGCAGACCACTTTTCCAACAGGAATTCCACATTGTGGGCTTTGCTTGAACCAGGTTAAAAAAGGATGCAGGTGTTTCTGAATGGCAATTGGATAACAAGTATGTTTAGAATCTGGGCAGACTTTGATCTGCGAGGGAAAAAGAGCACAGTGAAGGAAACAAGTCAGAGGCTTGAAAGTAGCCATTTGACAAAGGTGGACTGAAGGAAGTATTGGTTTATTGGTTTAATTACCCTGTATTCTTGACAGAATATGCTTTTGCACTATCTAGAGCAAATATCCCCACTTGACATTCATCCAAGGGAATACAGTTAATCTTATATTAATAACAGCGTTTCTTAAATCAGTCATTGACATTTCCATGGCTCCTGGATCCTAAACTATTGTACATGTGCAGTCAGTACACAGCAGTGTTAATAGATTTTCCATAGTAATCCTTTTGTAGTTTCTCATTTCCCAGACACCTAAGGAAATGCACCTCATCAGCAGCACAGTGCAGATACAGCTAGTGGGAAATACCAGGAAGCTGTCAGTAGGGACCAGCTTCCTAACCTGGTCAGGAATTTTAGAGCTTTACCATGTTGGGGACAATACAGCAACAGACACATTGCTTGCAAATAATTTCTTGTCTCGTTTGCAGCCATAGAGAACACACTTCCTTGTGTGCATATACATGTGATTAATTGATGCCTCCAGTAATTCCAGCCACTGTAATTAAAAAAAGAAGCCTTTGTGTTATCATCTCCTGATCTTACATAGTCAGGCTTCCAACTCGGGATACTTGCATCAGCACCTTCTTTTTTCTGTGCTGGTCTTGCTGACCTGTGCCTTTTGACAGCTGTTGTTAAAAAGCTAGTTACCACTAGATGATAATGCATTTGTTACTGACAAGCAGCATGTGCTCCCAGGCCCCCATGTGAGGAGTTTTGCACTGCTTTTAAGCCCTGTGCTTCTTAAAACTGGTTGTGGATTTTCTGAAGTAACATTGTTAATTAGGAAAAGATAATGCTAGGGAGAAAGTACAGCTTTTCATCAACTGACTCTGTAAAAGTCTGGGGAAAAAATATATGTTTATGATATCTGCATTTAATATTTTCAAAAATAAGTCTTCTTTTTCAACTGGAATACCTTTTGGTTTCCAACAGTTATGTTTTAAAAGGTTTAAAATGTTCAGGAGGTCAAATGGAAAAAGTGGATTTCAAAATCAGTGTAACAGTATTTCAAATTTCTCCTATTTTCTTTTCCCACAGATTGTTTCACTCAGAACATCTATTCCCTATGTTTGATAAGCACTAGGGTCTTTGTGACACTTCAGGAAGAAGAGATAGTTCTAAATCAGACCTTCATAGAACCAATAACTGCTTCAGACTTCTCTGCAAACTTTCTCTATCTTTTTTCACACCATTGATGCCTATCCAGATACTGCGACTCAGGCACTCTTCTAAAGTGGTTCCTTCTAGGGCCTTTGCCAATAGCTTTGCCTGTTTTCTGAACATCTGCTTGTGTTTAACGTGGTTGATTTAAAACCACAGACATTTGGCAACATGATTACATTCCATCATGCCCTTTTCTGTCGATCACTTTGGTACTCTAGGTGTTATTCAGACACTCTAGATCAAAGAAACAACCACTTCATGTTTCAATTCCAGGGTCTGAAATAGTGCAAGAACAATCTGATCTATCTGTTCAGTACTGTGCTATTTCTAGTTTCATTCCTGGTTGATGAGGGTAACTGAAGAGATATGTAAGCACTTCAAAGCAAAAATTAAATTTGAACTTGGAGCACTAATGTTTCTTACAAACATGGACAAAAAACATGAACAAAACATGCCTAGCATGCTGTTGTCAAGCTCTGTATCCAGAAAATAACTTCTTTGATACTGACAGCATCAGTACTACAATGTGCAGTGTCCCAGGTGGAGATTTGGCACTTAGGGCTCAGGACCTGCAGTAAGGCTGAGATTTCAGCAACAGTGCTGCTGCTTTGTCTAACTGTGTGTGTTTCAGCACCTGCACGCTTACAAAGGTGGGCAGAGTAGAGGTGGACACACACAAAAGTTTTTGCGAGCATCATTTGTTCATTCATTAGAACACAAGACTGAGGGCTGAGTACCTGATCTTTAAAATAGGCATAATATTTCCTTGCCCGGGTAGGCATCAGTCTCCCCTTTGGAAAATCACAATACACTTTTTGCTAGTCTTTTGGTTACAGGAAGGACAAGCCTGCTCATAATCACACTGCTAAAAATTATTTGGCCCCTTTAAAAATTAAATCCTTGATGTTATAAAATAAGGTCCACAGAGAAAGGCACAGTCTCCGCTTTTGCCAGCCCTTACTTTCTGATTGCGTGACTTGACTTTGCACCTCAACTCTCTGCACATTATTAGTGTCTCTGATTCTTAGATAAGGTAATGGTCCCCAGAGTCACAGAAACACTTTAGCATCCCTAGACAAAAGGAAAGGTACTGTGATAGAACAAAGAACTGTTTACACGAGTTAAAAAATAACTTTTAACCTTTGATCTTGAAGACCTATGTCGTTTGTGCACCATATGCTCAAAGGCCTGACAGCTTCAGCTTCACCCTTTTTCTGTGCATGCACTCTTTGACTTCACAGCCCTTATGCTTTTAGCTTGATGGCATCCAAGATGTTTCCTAGCAGTCATATTCTGCCAGCAACACACATTCTTTGCTCCTCAGGATCTGGGAAATTCGCTGCATTCCTCTCTTTTCCACACTGCTCCTCGGAGAAGTTAACCTCTGAAGAAACCCAAGCAAACAAACAGAAATCCCACAAGCATAAGGGATTTGCAGCATGTTGAAAATGTATAGGGGTGGAAAAACAACTCTGTAGTTGTCAGCTGAACCTGATCCAAACAATCTGATCAAAGATGATAAGTCGACTTTGTTTTGTGCAAAAGACCTTTGTTTATATATCGGGTGCACAACAAGGGGAAACCATTAGCAACATTGAAGTAGCTGGCCTGGAATAAGAAATAGGATGGCTAGAAGAGAGGAATAGCAGACTGCAGAAGAAATTCAGTTTTCATAGGGCTTCTGGTGACAAAGGAAATGGTATGGAATGTGTAAGGTTTATTTCAGGGCAGATGTTTTTTAATTGAAACTTTACCTCAAACATTTGATTTAGGGAATGTTGCGGGTCTGTGAAAGGGGTAGGAACAGAAACATATATGACCACAAACATCTTACCCATATAGTGACAATTTTGAAAGATTTTTTTTTAAAAAGGTACTGTTTGCCCAAGCCAAAGGGTCACAAAGAGAATGTAAACATGAGAACAATAGGAGACAGGACGGCAGCCTCACACTGAAAACTGTGAACTAAGCCACTTGAAATTACAGGACGAGGAGAGGAAAAGGCATATTCTTTCCCTGCTCTCCTCGTATCTGCCTTTCCTGTCTAGCAGTCACATCACTCAGCACTATCTCACTCATGACATGATCTAGGAGCGTAATACATTCAGGTCTCTACTCCAGCTCTCCCTCTCTGATGCCAGCCTGCTGAAGCAGGTGAGAGCAGCCATCCTCAGTTGCACTCAAGGTCTGTGTCAGAAGGCAGCATTCTGCCTCTATAGGTCAGCAGCAAATGCTGAGGGAAGGAGTAGATGGGCAGTCCAAACTGGTTCAGTTTTCTCCCAGGTTCTAGAAATCCACCAGTTCATGTCCTCCCTGAAAGACAAAACAGTCCTGGGTGAGACATTGAAATGCCAATTTTTTTTTCTTTTTCCAAACCATTCTTGATTTTTCAGACCTCTACCATAACATACGTCAACTGCCTCATTTCCAAGCTGAACGGCGTATTTAGTTTCTGCTTGTACCTAAGCTATTCCAGTTCACTCATTAGCCTTACTATTTTATGCCTCTTTAGTTCCAGGATATCTTCTTTTCAGTGGGAAAGACCAGAGCTGAGGATACCATTGAAGATGTGGACATGTCAGGCTTTTAATCTTCATATGGTGTCTCCCAGTCTACTGTGTTCAACAAGAAGCTGAAAGGTAAACAACTGGTAGCTGAGTGCAAGTAGCTGTAAACAGCATAAGTCTTCTTGTGCTACATAAGTACTTCTAAAAACAAAGAATAAAAAAACTATAATCAGCAACCATGAAAATAAAAAGTAGAAAAAACCAGGTGCAAATCACAAAATTCTTGGTATCACCCAAAACAAACTATCAGCGGAAAAATAAGTTTGAAAAATGTTACTAACAGCAAGCCAAAGTGCCAAATGTTGCCTTCTGTCTTACAAGATGATGGATGATGACCTTATGTCAAACTCCAAGCAAAATAAATTGGATTCTGAGAGAGTTAAAAAATTAATAACTACAATATTTCTGAATGTGGGAAGTGCTACTAGAAAAGCAAACAATTCAAAGCAAATGTAAAGACAGGAAATGGTGAAAGCAATAAGTGAGAAAACTACTGATGAAAGATTGTGCAATAATCAACATAAAGAAAAAGGCAGAATACTAGTATTAATACTCTGGAATACTCTGTGAGATACCATCTCTGAGTATTGTCATTCAGTCATGCCAGATTGGAAAACTGTGAAGATATTTGTGGTGGGACGCATAAATATTATAATGATTGCTGAACTTTTGTCGTAACAAGTTATGTTTAAAGTGCTTCCTGTTGTTTAAGAGTTGAAAATGCATAACGAATTGAGTAACTAGATTATAAGTGTATTTATAGCAATCTTTTCCCAAATTCCTAGAAATCTGAGGTGAGCATTAAGAAGAAAAAAATTGAATTAATGTCTCATTGAAACTTGATTATACTAAGGTTAAAGGCCTTTCAACCTGAGGAGTCACTTTGGCTCACAAAAACATTTTGAGAACTGCTAAGCAAGGATTAGACATTTGGAAGAATCTTGCTTGGACTGATTAATGTTTCCTGGGTTATTTCTCAGAATACTTTCATGAACCTTCAAGGAATAGAGGCATTCTTCCAGGCCACTTTTTATAGCCGTTTCTCCTGATTCAGGCAGGTCTCCTCTCTGTTCTCATCTAGCCTCCTTAGTTGTGATACCAGTGTTGGTGGGTCTGTTCAGGGGACAGGACCAGATTAAACACAAATGTATTCTTAATTTTGATTCTTTAATCAGATTGATTCTCCAATTTCCTGCCCACTTCCACAGTCAACCAAACACAACAAGTAGGGCTAAATGAGTGTTTGAGGCTGAGGAAGGCAAAGAGGAATCTCCTAAATTTGTAGCTCTGCTTGGAGGATTTTCTTGGAACCATAGCTTCAGACACAGACAGGTGATAAATTATATTCATCTAAGTATCTTGTTAGGCTTTATTTCTGATAAAAATCCAGAACTATCGGTGTAAAGTCCTTATGTTTTATTTCAGTAGTTAACTTAGTTATTGATTTAGCCACAAGCCAAAGGAGTGGATTTGGCTGTGGAATCAGTCAGTTAAACTGGCTGGTCACTGATAGACAATGAGGTAAACAAGATTGTATGAAGATTTGTTACAGACAATTAGACCAAGTCACAGCTGGTAGAGTGGGAAGGTTTCCAAATACCCAGTACTAAAAACCTATGGAATAAATCAATGCCCAGTAGGACAGAGAGACTGTTTGCAGCATTACTCATTCTTGTAACTATCTGAAACTTCTCTCTGCAATGCTGAATATGGATATTAATTCAGTGAGTTGATTCCTTATACAAAGGAGAGACAATACTTAACCAAGTGTGCCTTTGGAGCAAAGAGTTTTCCAAGAAGCAAAATACTTCCCTGATTGAGATATTGAGTGGAAACTATTAAGACTGATGTAGAAAAAGAGTGTAGTAGGATATATAGCTAAACTTGATTACCTCTTCTTCCCTTCTTTTCAAACATGATGTCAGTATTGACCAATAAGTGAGTATTCAAAAGCCACCCAGAAAATCCTCATTGTGTATAAAAGCCTAAAGACTATTCTACCCAAGAAGCGTGTTTGAAGGTCTCATAAGGGTGAGAAAGTGTATGACAAAATGTAGGTGCAATACAATAGCAACATTTAAAATTAATTTTTTGTGCTTTTAAAAGGAAACAATGTACTTTCTGATCTACATTTTAGATATCATATCATCCCATTAGCAGCTGCGACACAGAAGACAAGAGGAGATTAATTATTTCCTTTCCTTAATGACTGAATAGTACATGTGACCATTTCACAGGAAAGCAGAGGTGGTTAATGAGACCTGCATTAAGACTGATGATCAAACAATACTATAATGAAGGTGTAAATTCAGAGACTGGGATGTTATAAAGACAGGAGAAAGCATTGTGAACACGTAGTTCAACCTCTTCTGTAACAGAGACTTGAATCCTCACTAATAAAAAAAAAATATTTTGAATTGAAAATATTTTGCATGAGTAATTGTTGGTAATTGTTCTGACACCTATTTGTCAGCAATAAAACCAAATTTACTTGATTTCAACACTGAATTTGCTTAAATCCAGATTTCCTAAGTGTTTCATGTCAGGCTTGGTGTCTGGGTGTAAGTGCAGACAAAAGGGTGCCTCTCTATATTTGAGGAGTTGAGAGCTTACCCGTCTCTTTCTGCCTAGCTTGGAACACCAACCAGGTAAGGTTTTCTACCTTTTTCCTTTTACTCACAGAAAACTGTCCTTGGTTTTGAAACTGAACTCTATTGCCACTTTCCCCACCACCATGTTGGTGCTGAATGGCTGTGGAAAGCTCATACCTCCATCTTCCTTTTCATAAACGAAACAAATCTGACTCTTTCAAATCTTCACTGAGCCTTTTTTTTCCCCAAATCTTTAGTCATTCTTATGTCCTTTTCCTTGCTCATCTCCAGTTTTAAGGCCATCTGTCTTAAAGGGAGAACACTTGCACTTGATACAACATTCCATCTGTTGCCACAGCAGTGCAAATCAGAGACAGAAGATCCCCTGTTTATAAATTCACACTTTTCTGTGCAGCACTATTTGGGTGAACCTGACGTTCATCTACATGTCCACTGAGATGTCCAGCTGCTTTCACAGCAGTTGAGGCCTAAGCCACAGTGAACACATGTACAAATGTCAATGTGTGTGAATTTCTCATTGTTTCATTTCTCACTCAATCATCTGAAGCGATTAGATTGCTGTGAATGAGTAGAAGTGCAGAGGAAAGACTGGTGGCATTTTGTGTGAATCTAAAAAGATATGGAGAATTACACTCACCCTGGTTTTAAGACTTTTCTTCATCCAAATTTTAAGGTCCTCACTGAAGTAACTTGTTTAGGGGCAAAAATGGCCACAGGCTGATTCTTTAATCCATAGAGACAGGCACCTTCAGGGGGCTGTTCAGATGTTTTGGTGGGGCCTTATACTTTCAGTCACCTTCTGTTATGTGTTTTACAGTAAGTGTCCTAAAGGATCTGCCTTACGTCACTGCTCACTCCATCGGTTCTTCATCTGTCTACTGCTATTAGATAATAACAGGACACAACAACTGATCTGTAGAAAGGCAGATCCCTGTGATTTACATGGAGCAGTGCATTAGCATTCAGTCTGTACTAGAGGAAAAACTTCCACTTACAAAGGTTGTAGGGAAAAATAGCTATTAACCTTCATCATCATGAATAATTAACCACGACAGCAGCTGAATTTAAGATTCATCTCAGTTAATGTTTGTCGAGGCAGATAATGCCTGAACTGACCAAAAACAAACACAAACCCCCCACCCAGTCAATCTGTCAAAATCTACTCACACCTGCAACTGGATGAAACAGAATTGACTCTTTAAATAAATCACATTTTAAAATTATATTTGGTGTGTGAGCTAATTAAGATTCTTCTATTCTTAGAAGCCTGTTTATTATTCAAAGCGTAAATTCTCTAGGAATACTACAATTTTGGGACAGACTGTATGTGCAACTCAAAAGTGGAATAGAAATTACAAGAGAAATGAGCTGGGAGAAGAACCCATGAAAGCAAGCTTATTTATGTACACATGGCTAGAAATCTGACTGAAATGCAGCACTTCTGTGACATGTTCTTAATAGAAGTGCAGCAGATAAGGGAGGGCAGGATCTAAGGAGCTGTAGGAAACATGAGAGAAGATTAGGAGGCTTCTCAGGACCAAATGAGCACTTACAGCTCAGTTTCTACCTTGAAACTTTTTAATACATACATACAGGCACTCCAAAAGCATTTCTAAATATAAGAGGGCAATAATTGCAGTCAAAGTTTTCTGATTTCAAAGTATTTCTGATTTCTGTATTTGTTTTTAATCCTATAGTATCACTTTTTCTTGGGTTGTCCATGCTGAAGGGATGTTTGGAAGCCTCCTTTGAGTTCAGATTTGATGATTTTCCACCCCAACACTTCACTTGCACTAACTGCAGACTAACACAAAGGGAATAACATTCACAGACCTGCAGACTTAACAATCACTATTGCCTCAGACAGTTGTGCTGTTTTTGTGCTTCAGCCTCAGGAAAAAAAGACAGGGCAAGGTATGCAGGCGTTTTCTGTAGCCCACTGAACCAAACTTTGGAAATACAGGGAAGAAATACAGATGTGATAATAAGGGAGGAAGGTGAGAGAACTAATACCAGAAGGAGAAAAGCCCAGAACAAACAAAACAAAACCGACTGAGGAAAGATCAGAGAATACAGGAGGAGCCTGACTGAAAAAAGCAGACAGCCAGACACTAGGAAACTTTGCCATCAGTTCAGTTATTGTGCTAATGCTGGAAAGATTCCTCCTTAGTGGCCTGTTTTATCACACTGGTTGTTGCTTTTCGTTTATGAGCCAACAGAGATCATGTTCACCACACTGATTTTTAAATAGTTGTTAATAGACTCTGGAGCTGAAATGAGGAAAGCAAGTCCTACCCCTTAGATTATTTTTTTGAAGCTGGCAGCTTTCTGTTTCAGATACCACTTACATCCATTTTGACTGGCTCACGTGTGGAAAGTTTTCTTTGCAATCATAAAATGTGGACATGGAGCTGTTATTTTATCCATGGCTAGCTCCTGAAGCACAAGATGACTGTCATGAGGGAAAACAGCCAGCTCACTAGGCTGCCCATAGGCCAAATGCGACATAGATCAAACCAATGCAGAGACTGAAGAATAAACAAAGGAACTACAATAGTTATAAATAAATCTTTAACAGAAAATTCCTTGCTGAAAAATTATAACAGAATAGAGTTTTCAGGAGAATGTGCTTGGCTGTGTTTAACAGAGGGACAATGTTCTCTGTGTGCTTCTGCTTTGATATTCAGCAAATACCTTGGAGATTTTGTTTTGGTTTTTCATGCTCCCCAGGACAGGATATTCCAGGGCTGCTCAACAAATAACTGCTCAAGTGATATCGCTTAGGCTGCTAGTATCTGCCAGAGTAACGCTGCCCAACTGAGCAGATCCTTTTAAAAAATCTAAGGAGGGAGAAGAACCATTTAAGGATAACCAAATAAGAAATGCCAGTGCCTGAAAAAGGAATACAAGAACAAAGCAGATGAAGAGGGAAAGGAGAAAGGAAAATGGGAGGATAAAGAAGATAAAGAGGGAAAAGAGTGAAGGAAATGTGAGAATGGACATCACCAGCTACTTCCAGATCTGTACACAAGGAGCATAGACCCTCGCCAAGAAAGTAGAGCATTTCAAAATGAGTTTGGAGGTGGTCCTGGAAAATGTACATGCAGAACAATTCTGCAATGGCAGCAGGGGGGATGGACTGGATGTGAACTTATTGGTTCTCTTCCATCTCCAGTTTCTATGAAAACAGTCACCATTCTTTAGCAATATGATAAATATTTAAAAAAATCATAGATACAAACTAAATAAAACATATTAAATAACAAGTTCAGCCAATTCAATCATGACTTTTCAACTTTTTAAACCAAGACAGCAGGGAGGAAGAAGGAACAGGCTTGAGATTTTTAGTCCTCTTTGTTTAAGGCTAATTCACATAGGACACACCTTCAAGAGACTTGTTCAATAACATTTGTGGAGCTGGGCTGGAGTTGTTGTTGGATTGTCCTCAGGCCACAGGGCTGCTGGTTTTATCCAATGCACTCTGGGTGCTGTCTCTCTCTAGAAGTTTTTAATTCAGATTTTGCCTTGTTTATGTTTCACTGCTAGCTGGACTAGTAGATTTAATTTTGGGTAGTGCAATACCAGTCTAATCCTTAAGCATTTAGTAACCAAAAGCCAATTCCATTCTTCATTCCTGCACTGACCAAAACAACATGAACTGCCCTCTAAGAGCAAATCTGCTCCTCTGTAAGGGATCCATGTGTTGCAGATACACAAACTTCATGGTCCTCAGCAGGAGGAGAAGAATTTTTGGCTCAATAAACATAGAACTCATTATTTGAGCACGTGGTGTATCCATAAAGTCTAGCTGCAACAAGGGGACTTGTGTTCCATGGGGCAGCCACTAGACAGTGATAGAGCCACATCTACACAGCAGAAGTACATCAGCTTCACGCCCCTCTAATAGCACCAGTCTCTGAGTTCAAATTTTCTCTGAATCCCTGAAAAGCTCAGTTTGCATACATTCCTTCAGAGTACTCATCATTCAGCAAGCCTTTTCTCCAGTACAAGCTGAAGACAAGGAACATTCTAGGGTAGAGGGTGCCAGGGTTATGCATTACCTGTGGTGCTCAGTTTGTACAATGGAAAGAAGAGCTCCTGGGTTGTCAGTCTTCAAACCATCAGTCTAGCTTCTTTTGTTAGCAATAAAAGGATTTTAAGAAGTTGAGGCAGACATTGTCATTCTCCCTGTCACATACATTTCTGAACTTATATGCCAGAACAAAACAGTGGAGAGCCTGGTTTGGGCCTTATTGCTATAATTCTCTTCAGCATGCTGGGCCTTGGGAAACAGATTCAGTCATCAGTAACCTGGCTCGAATTTGGACTTCAGCTTCCCAGGCAACTGGCTCAAGGCACTTACACCCATACTCACTGTGTTAAGCATACCTCTGGCAAACACAAGCTGCATCTTCACCAAGCTTTGTCAGGATGAACATCAGACTGTCCAGTTATCCCATCTGACTTAACATCTAACCTTTATAGCTTCTTCCTGACCCTTTCTTCTTCCCCAACCACATGCACACCTTGGATAAGGGACACACCTATAATACAAGAGCTGCCTGGCTGGACCTGAGAGCTGAAAAAGTTTTGTTTGGTAGGTGACCTACATATTTGTCCAGATGACGGAAACAGTTGCCCCTCTGCAGAGTTTCTTCAGGAAAATGCCCCTGTGGCATTAAATTGTCCTTCACTCCTAGAGGGGACTGCAGATGGTGAACAGAATGTCTATATGCAATGAGCAGCCTTCAATACTCTGTCTTACAGGCTGTCACCTGCCTTGCCCTCATCAACACATGACCTCACCATGCCTTTGTGAGACTCTGTCACTTCATTGCACCTGTACATTCCCTACCCTGGCTATTCACTAGGAAATTAACTTGGAATAGAGAAAGTCATCCAGAGAGCCAGTGTAAGACCAGCAATCATCAGCCAACATAACTTGCCGAACCGTGGCCTAAAAGACAGCCAATGAGACCCCGTTTGCCTTAATTCTGCACAATAAGATCTGTTACATACATAAGTCCTCAGTAGGTCCAAGTGATAACAGATGCCACTCCAATCAATGGTCTCCTCCAGAAGTCCTTCCCAGCATTTGCCTACCTCTCTCCCAGCCTGCTTTTGACTGAGTTGCTAACATGCCTGGGCATCTGATGATATGCAGTTGGAAACCATATCAGCCCTGCAATCAAACAAAATCCTTGCAAGAGGAAGGTTGCTGTTTCTGAGCATCCTTCTGGCTTTCTGAACTCTCTCCTTGTTCTGTGAGACTCCCTTGTTGCTCCCTGAACAGTCTCCCCACTGATACCACAGGTCTCTTTCCATCACAAAGGACCTGCTGCAACATAAGAGACTGGCTTGACAATACAGCCTTTGATCCTTTGAGATCAAACCCTGAAGTCCACAGTGCAGGAGAGGTGACCACACTGCCATGGAAACCAGAGAAGTCTCTTGCCACCTCAGCTTTTCTCTCCTTTATCCTTAGGTCTGGCATTCTATCTCAACCCTTCCCCCCTTCTCCTTCTTTAACTGTTCCACTGGAGAGCTGGCTTAGGCCTTATGGGTCCAGACTGTCCTGGTATTTCCAGGAAATATTCAAAAGTGATTTTGACTTGTAGTTTTAAAGAAACTAAGGGCTGAATGTTCTCTGTAGTTCTGTGTATTCATTTTCTTTTTGCTTTCACATGCACCTTCGAAGTAGAAGTGACCCTCAGTACTGGTTTCTTTCCTTCTTTCTCAGACATTGTACCACTGAGCTACTAATGCTCTTTAGAACTGCAATAAAAAGGGAATTAAATAATAAAAATAAGATACTTGGATTTTACTTGTTATTTTTATGCTGTGTTTTCAGTGTTTGTTGTATATGGCAAAGGCAGAGAGAAGCTGGGATATAAAGACTAGCTTCCAAATCAAGTCACTGCTGAAACTGGCTTGGATCCAGAGTCTCTACTAAAACTGTCAGCTCCAGCTGCAAAGAGTGATAGAGTCAAAACTGCAATCAACTGGCATTAGCACAGGACTCAGAATGTTAGTATTTCCATGGAGTAAGTTCTTTTTCCTCCCACCTAATTCAAAATAAAATGAGGCCATTTGAAACAAAATGAAGGATAAAGTGGGTTTCAAAAGGACAACATAGGTAATTCTTCATCTGAAATGCTCTGTGGCCAGCTGTTTAGGCTCTTTCCTTGCTAAGTGAGAGGTGTGGCTTCAAATCTGCTTAGACACAAGAGGAACTGAGCCTTCTACATCCTGGCTGGGCTCCACAAAACATTGGGATCTGGGGGGATCCTGACAAAGTGCATTCTTGTATGGTCTGCTTGAACACTGTAGGTGAGAAAGAGGAAGAATGCCTGTCACATTGCTTAAATAGAAGGACCCTGAATGGATGTAATTTTACTACCTTGGCTTGAGTCTCTGAGCTCTAGAAAGCAGAGTTGTCCATCAAGATCAGACTGTCCCTGTGGGTTGTCCTACTGCCTCTCCATTGTCCTATATTTACGGGTGGAAACAGTTTTTGCTCTCTTGCTACTATCATGGTGAAAAAAGCCATCTCAATGGGATTATATCACACGTAATGGGGAGATAAAATTAATATTGAGATAAATTAAAAAATAAAAACTTCTCTTATGTTGTTTCTTATTTGATACAACTATGCCTCAAGTTGTATGGGCCACAAAAGCCCTATGGCATAAATTGCATGGTTGGCTATGTGGGGGTAGTACAGTAATGAATACAGCAGTATCTGACATACAGATTTTGTGGAAGAACTTTTGGATGGCAAAAAAAAATGATCTGACCTGGATCATTTGCCATTTTAAAGGTTTTGTTTTCTTTCATCTCTTCCGTCTCTGCCCCATATCTATACAATTACTCAAAATAACCAACTTCCTGTTCTCCTCAAGTTTCTGCACAATCAGAGAACAACCTTAGAAAGGAAAAAAAAAAAGGAAAGAAAAAAAAAGCTTAGTTTCATTGCCATGCTACAGTATAGTCCTGAAGAACCTGACTCCAAATACTTGGTGTACAAAGAAATCTCTACTGTTTCTTCAAACAAAATTTTATTTTGATTTGGGATTTGAAACATTAACACTTTTGTCTGCTGCAGGGAAGTGTTAGGTTTTCTTGGGTCCATAAATCAAACTTTATTTAACCTTAGTAGGGAATTCTCTGAATTGGTAGACCTTGCATCTGGAACCATCTTCAATTAAGCGTAATTAAGAACTAAGGAAGCTATTCTTTCACCTTTGCAATCAGTAATTATTTATTTTTTTTAAAAATCTGAAAAGTAATTGCGGTCATTTCATTATGGTTGTGCGATTATACTGTAATAATTATCATAAGGATGATCAATTTCTTAAAAAGTTACTGTACTGTGGTAGAAGCAAGAAAGTAAAAACAATTATTTACCAAAATTAGCTATGCTCTAACACATGAAATGCTATTTCAGGATGTAGGTGACTTTAAGCCTGTGGATAATTCTTCAGTAATACATGGACCAGACATTTACTAAAGTCTCATGGATCTCCTTCAGAAGCAAAGGTCTCTGTCACCTCTTCAAGGTGAAAATACAGTACACTCTTAGTATATCCTACATGTCATTCTTGCCAGTACATCACAGCTCTAACAACATTGTTTTTGTTATTATTTGGCAAATGAAAACTGGATGCTCAGGACAGATCCAGACCTCTTTGATTGGATTGTAGAATGGCACAGGAGTCTGTGTACAGGGCTATTGTGCTACTTTTCCTTAAAAAGACATTTTATGAGGTTGTTATCAGATATAAACAGTAGAATGGTCCCAAAAGACAGTGCTGCTCTCAACCAATGTTGACAGATCTTTGGACTTGCAAAGCAGTGAAGTAAGTGCTAGCAAATAATAATGAAAACTTTTCATTCCCTGCATTTCAGTTCTTAAGACCCAAATAAACTGGTGGGTACAGCAGATATGGAGGTGTACATATACCCACACAACCACACACCAGTTTCACTGTACAGAGCAAGACGAGGACTTTCATCTTCAAGAGATACAGGTCTCTGGTGTCTTTACTGCATGGTCTTCAGGGAACACCATTCAACAGGTGGCCAGACTTTTTCTCTGTGAGCTGGAAGAAGCCCCCAGCCTTGAAAAGAAAACTGAGCGATCAGTGCTTTTCTTTTGTTTTGTTTCCTTTTGGCATTTTTTCCCCCAGCAGGGTTATGTGCCCGGGGGCGCACGGGCAACCCACAAGACGGGGCAGCAGCGCCGGGAGCTCGCAGGGAAGGGCGGCCGGTTCGTGGGGAGGCTCATGGGGAGGTATCCCCTTCCCTGCGCCTCCTGGGCGGTCCGCGGGATGCGCTGCCCGGGGGAGCCGCCACCTGCGGGCGCGATGCGGAGGTAGGAGCGGAGCTAGGAGCGAGGAGCGCAGCCAGGAGCGCCCGGGAGGGTCCCCGCCGCCGCCCGCCCCGCCTTGCGTGGCCCGTGGGAGCGGGACCGGGTGCCGGGGGCAGCGGGGAGGGCTGGGACGGGGCCCTGGCCAGGGGTTTCTCTGTCCCCCACGCCCTCCTCCCCTCGCCGGCGGTTCCCGAGAGGCTGCAAGTGCCGCGGCGGCAGCTGGGGGGCCGGCAGGGGATGCTGATGCTGCTGCTGCTGCCGCCGCCCTGCCCAGCGCCGGAGTGAGGGCAGGAGCTGGTGGCGGCAGGAGCAGCCCCGGCGGCGGCACCAGGTGAGCGGGGAGCCGCGCAGGTGGGTGCGAGCCCGGGGGGGCGAGCGGGGACGGGACGGGACCGGACGGGACGGGACGGGGCGCAGCCCGCGGGGTTGGGACCGGGAAGAGCCGAGCCGGGGTCTGGCTTTGGGGGTGCGGGCACCTGGAGCTCCCGGCGAGCCGAGGGCATCTCGGGCTGAGCCCGGCCGGCCGTGCCAGATGCAGACGTAATCCCACGGAGGGACCCCTCCACCTCCCCTCCCCAAATCTCGGGCAGGGTGGTTGCTAATACATGTAGGATCAGGCAAGAGGAGAAGTTTCCGTAGAGGTCTGAGGTGTTTTCTCTGGCTGAAGTTATCTAGAAATAATATTGAGGGGAAGAACAGTAATTCATAACAAAACTTTGAAGAGCAACAGGTTGTTTTACTGAAATCACACGCGCTAGGAAAAAAAATCACCTCGGTGATCCTGATAGAAAGCGGAAGGTAGCACTGTCTTGCAAACCAATTTAGGACACAATTAGGAGTTTTGGAAGCCCCTAGCACTACTCAAAAAAACTCCCAAAACTTTACATATGTTTGAAGAGAGTTTCTAAAAACTAATGAATCTGTCCTTAAAATCGTCATTTTTACTTATGTGGATACAGGACATGATACTTTTATCTTCATTTATTTGTTCGAAGTGTTTCCCTTTTCCTTGGTGGTTTTTTCCCCACTTGAGACAGGTGGTCCATTTTGCATCATTCTCCTGCTTCCTGTCAGGCTCTGTCCAAAACCCATCTCTGTGTGCCTTTCTGTGCAGCCCTGATGCAAACTAGAATTAGCCCCTGGGCTGGATTCAGAGGAGCAGCAGAAGAAGCTTGTAGGGCTACTAACCCTACATCTCCTCGCCGTGAGCGGTGCAGTTCTGTTTGGTCATGTGTCATGGGGGAGAGGTCTTTGTAGGCTTCTCCTGATTTCCCCTTTTGAGTAGCGTCTCTATCCCCGTCGGGACTTTTTTGCCTTCTACTCGAGTTTCACCACCTGGTGTAAATGCAGAGGATGTGCTGGGAGGGGCAAGGTCAGCGGAGTATTAGTGAGGCGTTGCTTAGGCTATTTCCCAGACAGTGTAGTGCCTCTGAAAGTATTTATGCTGATTGTGGAAATTAGAGCCCTTAACTCCTGATCTTGATTTAGTTTGAGGCTGGGCAACTGTAGACTCTTTTCACTTACTGTCCTGTGCTTCTCACCTCACCGTGCTGCAGAATTAAGGTCTCTTTTCAATATGAAATGCAAATTCCAGCCTCAGGAACATAACCATTTCTGTTCCCTGGGCATTCACTGGAGTCTGGCCATTGATCCCTGTGATGTGAAGTCCAGATCTATACATCTCTTCTAGCTGTGAGAGTGGAAAAATTAGTAGGATTATTATTAGACTATGTTTACTGAGCAGTGGTTAAGGGATCTGATGGCTGCTCAGATGAAATACTGTTTCAAAATCTAGTTTACATTTAATTGATGGAATTGAAGTTGTTGAAAAGTAGTTAGTTTTAAAACAGATTGATTATGGTAGTTTGATGACAAGAAAGCATACAGAGCATCCCAAAACAATTTATTTCATTCTAGGACAGGATAAGGGCGATGTTTGGAGTCAACTGTAAAATTAAGAGGTTGATCCCAACTTTGTACCCAAGTGTGTGTCAAATCTCATCACAGTATTTGACACCACACTGTCCTACCTGTGTCTTCTCAAAAAAGCTAGTGATGGAGTTGTTTGTGGGCAGGCAGAATTCTGACATAATTTTCAAAGTAGCCACAAAAGCAATATTGACAGTTGTACAGTTACCTCCTATGCTAAATGTAATGGCTCAATGAAAGAATTCAGATCCCAGGTTTGTCAGTCTGGCACCTTTTCTGCCATTCTCAAACTTCAATATTTTCTTGATATTTGATAATTTTGTTAGAATTATCATCTGAAATATGAGCAAAAATGTCAAGTGAGACAGAGGGACCTTTTCAGTTCACTCTCATTCCATCTGCATGTTGGTTACAAGCTGTTGCATCTAGTGTTGCTTGCAAACAACCTCTTCTGCATAAGTTGATAGGCTTTCTCAGTCACTTATTAACTGCAAGAGTGCAGAATGCTTTACCTGCGCTAATTTGTGCCAACAATTTTGAGAACATTTGCCAGCAATTATTGACACCCAAGCAGACTTGAGGGAGGGCATTGATAGAGAGGTGGTAGGTTTAGTACCAAACTCTTCCCTGCTGATGTTTCAAGGCTAATTCCATATAAGCACGTTTTTTTGATCAGCTGAGAAAGTTAGGATAAACTGCTCAGCTCACAAAATGTGAGAGATTGTAATCTCTTGGCACATAACATGAAATGATAGTGAAGGCAACATAAGCTACTGACTTAATTGTAAAGACAATTTCAGAACCTGTTCTGGGCTTGGACACTGACCTCAAGCAAACCATTTTCTTTCTGTTTTCCAGTTTCAAAAGTGAGGATAAGAACCATACCTCACAGGGTCTTGTTACAATTATCTTGGTTAGAAACAGGAGTTTTTAAAGCACACTAGAATTTCCATGCAAAAAGCTTTGTATTGCTTTATGGCACGATTGCCACATGGGAACAGGCATTTCCAGGAACATTCAGTGGACTGTTGTGGTGCATAGGGTCCATTGGCCACTTCTCTGTTCTTCAGCTTTCAGGTGGTCCTTATAGCTAGATCCCCAGCGTCTGAAACCAGCTCAACTGATCTAAATCGGTTTTTGAGCTGGTAGGGAAAACTTTATGCTACTTTATGATAATTGTTATTTATTAATAGTTCATTTGGGACACTTGAGTCTGGCGTATTAACCAGCTCTGGCAGTGGGACAGAGACTACTTGGTGCTGGATACTTTGGTGGACAAGACACTGAACACCTGTCTGAGTGTTTGACAGGGGTCAGGCTGTCAGTGAGTGCCTGGATTCTGATTTTTGCTTCTTGAAAAACAGAGCAGGGGGACAGGGATTGCTAAACAGAACTGTGGTATTGCAGATATAGATACACAATACTCTTTTGAGCAGAAAGTGTGAACCATTGTGCTGTGTCCTCAGTTTGGAGATAGATTTGAATCTGTGCTGCTCTGGACTTGTCAGAGTGCAAGTCCTCATGGTTAATGGTGGCACTGTGCATGCCAACAGTGACCATTCCAACACAGTGCACGGGGAGCAGGAATCTGTCATGACACATACAAAGAGAAGAAAAAGAAGACAGAGGAAAGAAAGAAGGAAAGATGGGAAAGAAAAAAAGAGACAGGAGGCAAGGGTGGCAATAATGCTAGCAAAGAGAACATTTTCCAGTAAGCAGTTCTGAATGTGATGTAAAAAATAACAACTGAAAGTTTTATTTTACTACACAGAGCCCAAATTCTTCCTTTGATCTCTGTACAAGCTTCCTTTTGGCATCTGTGGGAGATCAGTGGAGAGAGGGGAGTGTGTAGTCTTGAATTTATGATGCAGCAAGTAGACAGTCGTGAAATGGAATTCAGTCCTCTCAAAAGATGATTACTTATGAGTCAATCAGAAGGTACACTCAAAGTCCTGAAATAAACAATAAAAGTCAGTCAACACAAAGACATCTCACAACCAAACCAGTAGGTAAGTTTTCTGAATGCTCTGTTCATTGCAGCTAAACTGTTGGCATCTATTTTAAAAATTAACTCAGTGACCATGATACAGTTTACAGGAATTCCTTGATGGACTTCTTCTTTTTCTGCAATAATTTGCATAGATATACTATTTTTGAGACTTCTAACAGTAATCAGCATCTGAAAAGAGTTACTTCAGCTTAAAAGTTAGGAACACATTAAGTGACCTCTCATGAGTAACAATTAAATTCTCTACAACTTAAATTGTGGGATCAGTTTAGTAAATTTTCCTAATTAAATTTGCTCCTTGAAAATAACAATATGGGAGCTTTGAAAGATGGATGACAGATGCACCAACCTGTCTGAGCAAACCAAGTACACAATAATTCACTAAACTTAAGACAGTGAATTTCATATTTTTTTCCAGATGTTTAGCATGAATAATCAACATATAGGTCTATTAATCTACAGAAAGCTCACTTTTATTTGAAAGGTTTTGACATTTGATGCTTCTGTTTGCCTATTGTGCTGCTGTTGTACTTGGACACTTGATATTTTTAATTAAAATATTGGGAAACTAGGGGTTTGGGGTTTCTTTACATACATCTTATTAGAAGCAGAACATTTAGGAGCAACCTAAAGTAAAATCTAATATTGATTATCACTATAAATCATTTCTGCTGCAAGAAGCTCTGTTGGCTTTTTGTCATCAATCAGCAAGTCCTTCTAGCACAACAAGGCTGCCCAGAGCAGTCTGCTGGGTTTTGGAAGCAGTGGGGCTACTGACCTGTTACTTGTCTCCACTTAGGACATGTCATAAACCAGTGTAGTGGTCTACAGCATGCTCTGCAAACAGAAAAGAGAGCTGGTCCCTGCCAAAGAGTGCTGAAGTTGTCTCAGGCAGATTAGGTTAAGGAGACAAAAGACTTTTGATTTTTTAATTTCATATCATTATCTCAAGACAGAGCATAACAGATGTAGTCCTTTCCCTCCAAGAAGTACTATCTAACCTGTATTTTCTGCTTTCTCTCCTCTGTGCTTTCTTTTTACCTTGTAACCTTAATCTTCTTGAAAAGGAGGACATTAATTCCCCATTCCTGTTTTTCTACCCCCTGACTCACCCATGATCTGGCACCATTAATTAAGCATTTGCTTGTGAAGTTTATTTGTTTGAGAACTGCCTGTGTAAAGCAACATCACTGTAGACAAACTGTTGGATGAATGTAATACTATGTGAGGATTTCCTCTAGCCCCATTACTCCTGGCTCTAGAACCAAGTAGAAGCATCAGGGATGGAAGCAGACTAACTGTTTCAGTGAATGTGCAACAGATCTCTTATATTGCCTGTTAGTGTCAAAGTATTCACCAAATTCAGGAGCTTCAGAGATGCATCCACTCATGGCTGTTTTCAGGTGGTTCACCACACAAAACTCCACAGAGGCAAGGAGAAAGGGAATTTGAGGGCTGGTGCCGATGGGATTCATCAGTGAATTTACAGATTGGGGACTGAGGCATCAGGCAATTTTGTTTGCATCCTTGCATCTTCCCAGAAAGATTCAGGTACCTCAGTGAGTACCATTTCAGGAAGACAAAAGTACAAGAACTCACCTGCAGCTGCTGCACCCTGGAAGGTCAAGAATCTTTTGCAGGTCCTGTGTCATATCTGCCAGACTGCTGCAGTTACCACTGATATTCTAGCAAGACACTGTGTAGGCACGTTTAAATGTCTAGACTAGTGTCTCAGTAGCTGGTGCTTGGGGCAGGGATTGCCTCCTTATTCCCATCTTCTTCCAGCTTTCACCTCATTGCTGTCTTTGCCACAGACAGTGTGCATTTCTGCTCTGTTCTTTGGCACTGCTTGAAATGCTGTTGTGTGAAGCCAGGACTGAATGGGTCCACGTGTACCACACTCAGTCTGCTAGGAGAGCTGCTTTCAAGATGACCAATTCAGCTGTATAGGTTTTTAAATGCTTTGAAAATATCCTAATCAGTACTCCCTAGGGCCTTCTGACTGACCCTGAGCAAGCCAGCAGTCCAAGCCCAGCAACAGCACTCCAGTTTCCAGATCTCTCTCTTTGTTTACATTTTAGAACATGTTTTACATTTAGTCTGTGAGGAGAAATTTAACCAAGCTGTACCCACTATACAGCAAGCAGTACACTCTACACAATGCAGTGTGGCAGCTGTTCAGATGCCATCCTTTCTACAGGAGTGTTTTGTAAGTGGTTTGAGTTGTGGAAGTAGTTCTTTACAGGAACTTTGTGTTGGAAAGACAACAATCTGCTCAAAGACAATTAATCTATGCCACGTGTAAGTCCCACTGATATTTTACGCCTTCTGCATAGCCATATATTTTGCAAGATTGTCAAATTCTTGTACAAATTATAAAATGTCATACCCTGCTGATGAATTTCCTCCATTCTGTGGCCTTCAGTCAAGGGAAAATGCACAGATTTATAAACCAAGCTGTAATACTAAATCTTCTGCTGGCTGTGTTTATTATTTCAGGGAGCCTGCCTACAGTTTTTACCTTACCTTAGGGAGGCAACTGTAATTCTCCTGTTTTAGGTAGCAGACATGAAAGGGGATGGATCCAGTTAGTGAGTGACAAACTGAATATAAAAGTCTGGTTTCCAAACAACAGAAATAGGTTCCACTTGTTGTGCGACAATGCCTTTTAAGTACGTTACTCCATATCATACCCTTGTCTAAAGCATTGTAATGAGGTCACAAACATTAATATCATCAGTGGTGTGTGAATGTATATATGAATGTATAAACATGAATTCTTCATATTATTCAGACTTCTGTCTTTAACAAACGTATTGGTAACATATTATGCTTCTTTTACTTCCTGAGGTAGTCGTGGGTTGAGTAATTTCAGCAGCTAGCTAGAGTACAAGTACTATGGCTTCCGTTTCTCAGGAAGCAGCATTTGCATAGTTAATGGTCTCTGATATGTCCATTTTCATGGGCATTTTCATACCTAAGCCTTTGAAGGCACTGGTCAATCATAAAGCTCTCTTTAATCTTAAAAGAGGCCTTTACTTTCTCTCCTCCACAGTTAGATCCGATCACATACTTTGAATACCCTGCCTGGGAGCTTTCAGTAAGAGGTTTGAGCAGTGTATCTCTATCAAGGGAAGCACAGTGTCAGTCTGCTGACTTGCAGAGATGAGATCTCAACCCTCCAGGCTTAAGTAGCAGCTGGATGACACTTGTAGGGGTGGAAAAATCTCTGTGTCTAAAGAGGTTGATGAATATCTCAAGAACTTTCGAGGACCTGAGCTTTAGTTCCTCAGCGTTAATAACTGCAATCCATTCCTCTTCTGGAACTTCTGCAACGTTCACTATATTTGTTTTACTCTACTTAAGCACTGAAGTTTTGGTTCACAGCCACGAAAGGCAGAAGTGTTTAGTTTAAATTGAAAACTGAGGTTCAAATGAAACCACATGGTACCCAATCATCAAAGTCATAGGTACATCCTTGCTGGCTTTGTGCTCTGACCATGGATGCATCAGTAACTCTGTGGCTGGAGTCTGACACAGGCAGGATCTGTCACTATATATTGGAAATAGCCAGAATGAAGTAGATTAAGTTTTTGGTAGTTGTTTTGCTGTAGTTACTTTCACTCCTTTCATACAGTCTATTTCAGTTTTCAGTTGAGGCACTGAAATATTTTGTGAAGCACAACAAAAATTGGACACAGGGCACTATTAATGGGAAGAAGTTCAGTACAACCAGAAATGTCCATATGCTCTGGTTGTTGTCATAGGTGAACGACATGGAGAGAAGTGCAAGTGGTTCTCCATGTTGTTGGACTTTCTGTGTGCAGTCATAGAGCTGAAGCTATTCAGGTAGAGGCCTGATCTAGCCATTTTCCTGTTTGTCAAACTGGAATTACTGTGGCTGAAGCAGGACCTGTCTGATGTTTTATCATCAGCACCGCAGCTGGCAGCACAGTACGGTGAGAGATGCTGCAGTTGTTAGCACTGAAACCAGCAGTAGGGAGAGGCCCTGGAGCAGACGTGGAGACCTGACAAGAAGCAGTGGTGGAGTGGGAGCTGAGACAGGCATAGGGCTGGCACTGCCTGCTCCCTCACAGACCTGCCTAAGGGAAATGTGGGAAGAACATTGGCCCTTGCACAGCTGTTGAAGTGAACAGGGTCAACGAGGCGAAACAAGGCACTGTGAGGCTGAGTGCTCCCCATTTGTTGTTTGTGTGAGGATGAGACACTTTTCCTATATGATGTCTCATTTCTTTCTGCCCTAATAACTTACTCCTCGTATTGTACATCAAAATGTTATTTGCAGAAATAGACTTATTCTCTGTTAATGACATGGCAGCATAGCACTTTATTTCCATGATTCCAGGTAGGGACCATTGCCAGTTTTAGCTGCATGTGATGACATTTTTAGGAACCTTTAGGTTGGTGACAGTGCCTGGCCAATGACACTAAGGATCCCAATGATATCCTGCAAGAAGATACTATTGACAAAGATTATTACTGAGGAACAGATTATTTTAATGCCACTATATGGAAATAATGTAAATTACTTCCTCTGAAATTACTTATTTCTTCTGGGAGTTTTGTAGTTTTGCCAAAATATCTTTCCTATAAGCAATGCCATGATATTGCTAGTGGTCAGAATTCCTAAAGTGAAATGTTGATCTGGGAGGGATTTGTAGCACTCTCATTTTCTTAATCAATGTGTTTGTTGTGGTATTTATCAAGGTGATAGCTACAGTTACTAAACGCTAAAGCAATTCTTGGTGCTGTAGTTTCTATTAACATTGCAAAACCAGAAGAGCTAACACAAGAATTTGTATCCTCTCTCTTTGTGTACCTTGCCCAAAGAATTACTGATCTATAACTGAGAATTGTTGACAGTTGTGCCAACAACCTGGGGGACACAGAAGAGTGTAGGGGACACTGAGGGTGCAGTTTGTTCTGACAATCTGCTGTTGCAGTTAGCAATTTGCACATTGGCAGGTAAGTTTGGAGGGATGTCCATTAAAAACAGTAGGATCTTGTAAATTATAAAGAATATACTTGCATGCAACACATGTGGAGTATTAAGATTTTATTTTTATAGGCAGTGTTTGAAACAGCCCTATGTTATATGGCCTTGTTTGAAAGCTCTGCTTGTAGTAAATCAGAACACATTGAAATAGCTGTCTCAGAAATGAAAAAGGTTGGCTTGATAGAGCCAGGATTTGAACATATAATTCCAGACAGTAAAAAAAGTTGACAACAGCTTGGCATGCAGACACTGTCTTTAATCCAAAAGTCTGAAAGAGCTTTTAAAAATGTCTAATTACAGCATAGCATGTTCCCATTTTGTATCATGGATTATCAAAGTAGAAAAAACACGCGACTGTAATTTTCAGGTTCAGATTTCTATTGTTGGGTACTTACATTCATATTCATATCATTAATCTAAATAGAGGTTTAGATGGCAACTTGCATTCAAGTTTGAAAAATTATCTGATTTCCAGTCCTGGTGATTAAAAGGAGGAATTTTTGATGAGCATATGAAACATGTAAAAGCCTAAATATTTTGCTTCTCTTTGGGATCTGTGCTTTTAAGTTTCTTCTTTTCTTTTGCTAATTTGTCTCTGCCTTCAGCCAGTAACAGCCAGCTAGCATATCTCTGTGATGCTTACCCTATCATTAAGCCACCTTCTTCAGGACCAAAGCAACATAAAAAATTATTCACATATATAATAGCTTTATAACAGGGAAGGAAAGAGAATTCATAGTTCTTAGTTAAGCATGTAACACAGCAGTGCTGGTGTATACCTAACAATGCACATTTCCTCCTAAATGAGGTATTTCAGGTGAGCAAGAGTTCACATCCTGTGGGGAAAAGGGATGATGAGACCTATACCTCTTAAGTAAGGGAACATAATTTCACTAAAACTTCTGACAGTGGTGTTAGATAACTCATGGTTCTCATCTTTCCATTTCAGTGCTGTAGGCTGATAGAAATTGAGCAAAGTGGGATTGTAGAATGGTTTAGAGTGGAATGGACTTTAAGGGTCATCTAGGTCCAACTTCCCTGCCATGGACAGGGACACCTTCCACTAGAATAGGTTGCTCAAAGCCCCATCCATCCTGGTCTTGAACACTTTCAAGGGTGGGACATCCACAACTTCTTTGGGCAAGCTGTTTCAGGATCTCACCACCCCCACTGTAAAGAATTTCTTCCTGATATTCAATCTAAAGCTCTTTCAGTTTAAGGCCATTTCCCCCTGTCCTGTCACCATATCCCCTTGTAAAAAGTCCCTCTCCAGCTTTCCTGTAGCCCTTTTTTTTACTGAAAGGCCACTATATGGTCTCCTCTTAGACTTCTCTTCTCCAGGCTTATTATATTGGGGGCCCCAGGGGTGGATGTGATACTCCAGGTAGGGTCTCATGAAAGTGGAGTAGAGTGGGAGAATCACCTCCCTTGGCCTGCTGGCCAACCAGGATGTGATTGGCTTTCCAGGCTGGATGTGCACATTGCTGGGTCATGTCAGTCTTCTCATCCATGAACACCCCCAAGTCCTCCTGGAGCTGCTCTCAATTGCCTTGCCTATACATTCTGCTTGTCTTTCCTGTACATCCTCTCTGCTTTGCTTATATATTTTGTGTGATTTAAATATAAGTGCTCCAAGTTAATGTTACAGTATTGTTTCATCTGAAAAGTTCATGGAGGACAGGTTTTAAATTGAAACGTTTCTAAAATCCAGAGATGTATTTCCTTGGTACCAGCCAGCTCCCTTAGTGTTTCCTGTACCTGGGGAAAATACATTTGAGAATTAAAGTTCACCTTCTCCCAATGATCCTCAGCTATCAAATACCCTGTTGAAAGCACAGGCAAGTGGGTGATGCACAGAACAGTCCTGTAGCTACATTGTGGTGGCATGCAGGGCCAGGGCTGGCCTCTGTTTGTTACTGGATTTGGGCAACTGCAAAGATGACATAAAGCTATTTTGATTTCACCTCTGCTGGTCTTATGCCAAGAACAGCTTGGAGAACCTGGGCATGACTTGTACAGCAACATTTACTACCCTGTAATTATTCGTTGCAGCACATAGTCTCTTCTCAGTCAACTGTTTAATCTATGGGTGGTAACAGATGCTTAGAGTCTTTGCTTTCTGCTATCTTTAATTCTTATTAATAAAGCAATAAAATCCTCATCTGTATGGATTATGTAAATCTTAAAGAGGCAAAAAATAACCTACTCTTCCACAGTTTATTTAGTTTGTAAAACTCACTGTAGTCCTAACATCTGTTTAACACAGTGCATGTTTACAGTGCAACTTAAGTGGCTGAGTGGTAATTATATATAAGAATATACAGATGTCTTCAGTCTGAACAAAATTCATAACTATATAAAACTGCAAACCTTATCTCATTTCTTACTCATTATACCTCTGTTTTTCCTAAATGCCTGAAGAAATAGAAAGGATCTTGTGGTTCCTCTGCAGTTTGCTGACTGAACTGTCCTTCTCACACTATCCTCTGGGACCATTTCTTCGGAAGCATTTTGCATGTTCCAAGACTCTACACAGATATATATAAAACTACGGTAACTGCAGCCTGACATGACATTATTCTAGGAATATTCTATGACTGTGTAAATACAGATTGCGTGATGATCTCAGTTAGTTGAAAAATCAAAAGGTCGTTCTCGTTCATTCTATACTGAGATGAAAAATTAAAAGATGGTTGAATAGAGAAGCACAGGTTTGAGCTTGTGTTGTGAAGCTTAGTTAGTTATTTCTTCAGCTCAGTCCCAGTTCATGTGCTGCCGTGACTGAACTTATTTCAGCTCATTTTATCAAAACAGCAAAATAATCGTTCAGGTTCAGCAGTGATTTGAGGTAAAGTTCCTGCTCCCTGGCTACAGAGTGATTTAATCCTGCATAAACAATCAGATAATTACAAACTGAATATAGGTAATATTTAAAGCCGGTTCTGAAATTTTAATTAGCTTTACACAGATTTTAGTATTAGTTCAGAAATTTGTATCAGGAATGAATTTACTTTGCAGTTCTTCATTTAATGTTTGCTATTCAATAGTCTTAAATTATTATTAGTTTAGAAATTATAAAGGATATACACAACTATTAGATCCTTTTACAGTCACATGATAACAAGAGAAAGAAAGTTTGTCAAATGTTGTTTGTCTGGACAACTCTTCTGCACTCACAAATTAGACCAGAGTTTGAACCTTTGTTGAAAGCTGTCTCCTCTTTCAATCCACCTCCTGGTTTCTGTTCCTGTTGAAACACCTTTCCCACATGGATAAGTTTGATTCAATCCCCTCGCTGTGTGGTCTGCAAAGCATGTTTGGAGGTTCCTTCTCTGTAGGTGAGAGATGTGTTTTTCAGACTAAGTTAAAAGCTCTCCTTTCAAGACCTGAGCTGGGCATCTGAGCAGACTGTCAGTGTATTCACAAACAAGCCATCAGATTCTTGTGGTCCTGTGTGAGTAGGGAAGAGGGGGACTGAGAATGTGTTGGATTATACTGCTCTGAAGGAGAAGTGAGAGTAGGATTTGACAGAGAAAATGAAATTATATAAATCAAGTTGTGGAAGCATATAAAAGCTGTATCAGGGAAGTTCTTTCTTTCACGTAATTTCCTATTAGCTGTCTTTATTTAGCAATTTGTTTTGCTGGAGGTGTATCAGAAGCAGGTCTATATAGGTCTACATATTTACAGGTCTAGATAAGGCACTCTGGCTTAGAGAGCTGACCTAACTACAATGGTTGATCCATTTCAACATGTGTCAAATGCATTAAAAGGATACTTAAACTGATACCTGTCTCAAGGCCTGAACTTCATAAGGTGATGGACCTGTGTAACCATCTGTGTCTTGAAAATGAGACATCAGGGCTTTTTTCCCCTAGAAACTGTGTTGTTTTAAAGCTGTGAGTAAAGTCTGTTTTGCCTTTTTTCACTAGATTGATGTGATGCAAAATTTATTCAACACGGCTAGATCCTAGAAGATGCAGCAAAGCTGATAGTTTTACTAGGAAGGCTGAAGCCAGGAACAGCAGGCTGACAGACACATTGATGGTTTATGTGTTTTTAAATACATAAATACATTAAATACCAGACTATTAACATATATTTATAAATTCAGGAATATTAATCATCCAAATACAAAAATATGAACAATGGTAGAGTCTGATTCATAGTCCTCAGTAGAAGATGCGATGACAAACACACCCCATAAGGACAATTTAGTGAAAATTGGCTCACCTTTGAGAAAGGAAAAGGAACAGTTCACTTGGGTTTCTGGATTCCAGCAAAACAATCCTCAGTTTTTGTCTGCTAAGTACAATTTGAGCATTGACTCTTCCCAATGATTTTAATGTATGCACAATAATTTATTTGGGGAACTTACACAATGGCATCCTACAGTCAGGATAGGCAGAAAATCCATGTGGATTTTTTTTAAATGCTCTGGATATGTATTTCCTTCAGTGGAAAATTTAAACACCAGTAAAAATTTACTGGCCCGAGAATACAGAAGGCTTGCAAAAGTGTTTTTAAAAACTAATGATGCACAGTCATAGCAGTAAGAATATCCATTGCTAATGATGAGACTTACTGGTAGAAATGTGAAGTCCTTTTGCCTTGGTGCTTAAACAACTTAAAACTGTTGGAGATGACGATGGGACCAGAGATGGCAGGTTAATTACCGGCTCAGTCTATCTCATCTGAAATGAGCAGTGATGATTTCTGGAGAGAAAACTTGGGCAATATATATAGAGGTGTGAATGCATTTTGTGTGTGTGTCTTTACATAGATTCTGGTGTATACTGTAATACTGGAATGCTGATAACAAAAATAATATGCTCTTAATAATTATCACATCTCAATAATCTCTCTCTAAAATAAATAATAGAAATTTTTTCCCTATCCCTCCAGAAAGCTCTTTGCTGGCTTCCTCTAAACTCTGAAGACGTGGTCCCTTGATACTGATGTTCCAGGCAGAGCTATTAGTGCTAAGCCTTCAGACACAGAAAATGAATTTACAGGCTTGATGTTGTAAGGCTTCAAAGAGCTGAAGGGGTGGAGAGAGACTGGCATGAAATAGTATACTTTTCCCAGTTTAACTTTTGGGAAATTAAATAAACATTTACAAATTAAATCGTGAAAGCATTTTTTAAAATTAGGTGTGTGAGCATCAGCTGTTCATTATGTTGTCCCACTTGCAAATAAATTGTTGTAAAGAATCATTTGTCTTCCAAGAGTGTGGTGGCAAGGATTAATTTAATGTTTGTTAGGAAGTCTCAGATCCTTGGAGAGAAGCTACGTGAGGAGTACGCAGTATCATTGTCATAATTTTATATAATAATATTCTGTTTTTTTATTTTGCTGAGGAACAATTACTCAGTCTCAACATCCTCCTTCCTCCACAGAAGAGGTCAAAGCTAATCATTATCTATTTACAGGCTAAGGAAGCAGAGGTTTATTTCTTTTTTTGCTGCATTCAACATTGTACAAGTAAATGACTGAGCAAGAAGTGAAGCTGGCAAGAAATTAGGCGAATGCAGTGAGCATTCGAACTCTCACTGATGTAGTTGTTTATCGAAGTGCCTCCAACTACTGTTTTCTTAGCAATGTTTCTGTTGCTAATGGGTTGAGCTGGAAAGAGGTTACAAATGCTAATGCTGGTTTTGTGTTCCCCCTGATTCCTTGCAGAAGGACTAGTAGGGAGTGCTTTGTTTTGTTTGAAATTGTTTCCTTCGGGTTTGCAAATAGCAAGAGAGGTGATTATGCTGTCTTCTGAAGTTTTACAAGCAGTCTGTCCTGACATTCTAGAATTTGGAAAGGTGATTTTGCTGAGTCTTTAGCAAAGCCCTTTAACGATGTTGTCTGTCATAATCAAGATCAATAACAAAAGGGTTGAGTGATTTGACTAAAATTTGCAGCTCCAAATCATTCTCTAAATGTTTGTTGCCTTGACTGTGGTACTTTTTTACTGCCAACCTGCTACCTTAATAGAGTTTTCTAGTTTACAGAAATCCAGGTTTGCTCACATGCATTTCTGTGGTGCACCTTTGGTCCTTCAACAGTGGGAAGGGAGAGGTATTGATAGATTAATTTTAAGAGTACTCCCTTTCACTTTGTTTCATATTTGCTTTTTTTAAATGGTGACAGATCTGGTAGATTTGGACTTAGCAAGGCTGCTTTTTGAGTATTGAATCTGTACAGACAAAAAAGCAAAGTCAGACATCACCTCAGTAAGAAGCCTCAAGAGGATTACAGGTTCAGTGTTTGCACTTCCCCTTGTAAGAGGGAGCAGCTCTCATGAAAGTGAGCTTTTAGTGCAATAACCTCTTGCTTGTCTATATTTATTCTCCTTTTGAGGCTTTGTCTTTGCTCTATTCAGCGTATAAGTCAAAACAAAGCATCTCACCATTGCTAACACTGCAGGTTTAGCCTGCTATCTGAACATCAAGCCAGGTTTGTTCTGCTTCACTACAGTAGCACCCACAGGAAAAGGGCTCTGGATCTGGAACTTATCAGGGTTTTTTGTTTATGCTTGAGACAAGTATACATGTGACCTAGACTTCAACTTTTACCGTGCTGACACTATAGGAAACACTTTCCTTGTCAGTAAGCTGATATGTCAACACCAAAAGTAGTTTTAACAATTATAACTAGTGGCTACTTTTTAGGTGGTTTTCTGGGCATTTCTCTTTTTCTTTAAGATGGACTCTAGGAGGACTGCCTCAACAGCTGAAACATCACAGCTCTGCTGAGTGAATTAACTCCTCAACAACCAAAGTTCAGATGATCTGCAGCAGAATTCAGCATCATATTGTTCTCATTTTATGACAGTGAGACCTATATCTATAGCACCCTCTATACATATTGGCTTTCATTATGTCCTGAGGCTTGAGTTATGCCCCTTGGAGCTTTAGTAAAACTGTCGTGAGACAATGTCACATATACCCTTCCTTTACCAAAAAGCTATCCATGTCTTTTGCCCCACACTGCCTCGGGAGAAGTAAGCCTCTTTGAGTCATGCAGTGATTGCATCCCTGAAGAAATATGTCCCTTTTTTGCTTTAAGATCTTGTAAATCTCTTAAATCTCTGGGTTTAAGTTTGTTACTTGCATCCCCCTGCTCAAGTCTAGGGAGATAAGAAGAGAAAACAGCAAGTTAGCTGCACTTGGGATTCTCGCCAGTCTTTGTGAGATGGAAAATTCCTTCCTAATTCCATATCTGACTTTAAATTTGACCCTCAGCGTGTGAGCAAGATAGAGCAACATACGCACTTAAGAAAAAATAGATCCTTTGTGTCCTAGCAGGACACTGGTGCAACTTTTTCAGGGTCCCAGTTTAGCTGCTGCCAATCAGCAAAGCTTTGTCTTCCTTCAAGCATCCTAGAGCGTGCGGGTAAATTGGGCATCAGAAAAAAGAACTGTCCTCTCCCTCCTGCAGGCTGTCCACAGAAGCCTTGAAACACGAGATTTAGTTTTATAGAGTTCATTTCAATGCAGAGCCACCACAAAGATGAGTGTGTTGAGCACAGCACAGAAAACCGCTGGTGCCCAGGGGAGAGTTGTCGTTCTGTATATTCCAACATTAGTGATCATTTATACATTAAAACCGTCATCTCCACTGCTAGATTTTGTGTTTGTCTCAGCTTTTAACAAACATGGTTTCATTTTGCAATCTAGGGGACTGATTGGAAAATATGGAATAGGTTCAGAATGAGATTGATCTCTGAATGAAGTCTTTAGAAATTATTCCTCTCATGGATACCATCCCTTTAACAAAACTTTTGAGATCTATCCATAAACTAGTTTTGAATCTATTAATTGCAATTTTTTAACTGGTCAGTAATATGCCTTGGACATGTCCATGTTATACTCTATATAGTTGCATTTGTTTATTCATTACCTCGTAAAAAACAGTGTGATTTTTTAAAAAATATGGTTCAGATTAATCATATTTATTTCTCATTGAGTTTTAGAAAGAATACTGACTTAATTTTATTATTGTATCCAGATTGATACTGGGGTACATATTTATAATATAGATTTATAATAATATATATTATCTTGGTGACTTTAATTTCCTGGGCCCTCCTTCTTTAGTAGTTATTCAGTAAGTAGGTACACTTGCAATTCTCTGACCCTTTGAAATTTTCCCATTTTTCCATGAGTTGTTCAGTATCAACACTAGTGATTCAGAGAACTCCTCATTTAGTTTATGTAAGACTCCAGGCCTGTTGATTTGAAAACATTTAATTTTAGCAGATCTCGTCTCACATCTCCTTTTATTACCTACAGTGAATTTTGTTGGGCTGACGTAATATGGGATGATACATTCTACAGCTTCATTCCAAGGACAAAACAATGTGCGAAGGACAAAATGTTTATTGGACATTTCCGCCTTTTTTGGGCTGTCATTTGCAGTTTTATCACCTGCACCTAGCAATGGGCTCATGGCCAGTCTCAAGCGCATTTAAGAGTTATAAAAGTATCTTTTTTGCTTCTTTAACTCTGTTAACTCTTTAGTACTTCCTTGATTTTATAAATTTGCCTCATAAGTTCCCTGCACATTGTAGCTGGGAATTTGTTGTTAACTTTTACCTTCCCCTTTCTTCCATGCTACAAATGAGTGAATTTTAGTAGTTTTATTTCCATGTTTTATTCCAGATAGCTTCTGGCTTAGTGGAAACATTTTTGTGCTTAGAAGTGCATTTTTGGTCCATGATTGGATAGGCTTAACACTTTAATTTACATTTCCCATTTGATTTTACACTACCAGTCAGTGGAAACGATGATTGTTGTAAACTTTCAAAGTTTGTCCTGTTTAAAGCTCCAAGCCTAAACTGTGGAACCAGCCCCCTGTTATTGGTTGATGCCACATTCTGCTTGCATATCCTAATTGTAACCACATCACCAGTACTGGTACCCAGGTGATTGCCAGATCAAGGCAAGCACTTAGAACTTTTGGTCCATCAGAAACAGTTCGTTGGCTGACTTGTTTGAGCTTCCACCAGGAAATTTTTATGTTACCACTGGAGCCCTGGGAAACTTAACCATCATTTTCTTACTGGCCACTTACCAGGTACAGCACATCCCCCACAACACAGTTTATTTCAAGTTAGCAAGGAAATTGTAATAAGAAGCAGGCAGAAAATGTGGTTAAAAAGTTATTAGGAACAATTCCAGACTTTCCCAAAGGAAGCATGAGGGGTTGCCTGAAAATTTCTGATTTCTTTTTTTCCCTCACACTGGCTGCTCATGCTTGTTCCATGCTGTTTGCTGCCCCTGATGTTGTGCTAGAGGGAATGTTTGCAGGGCTGTAAATAAGAGCACCAAAACCCAATCAGATTTTTAAAATGTCACCAGTGAGGATGTGTTCTGATTTACAGCAGTGTCCCCTGGAAATTTTATCAGCCAAGGATCTATTCTTGTAAATTTTAATACTAGAGTGAACAAAGCACAGGATATTTTGTATTAGTCCCCAAGGTGGAAAGCTAAAATGGACATAGGTTGTCCTTTACACAGTGGCCAGTATAGAGCACTTCTGTAACTTCAATGCTCTATGAGCAGTTTTTGCTCCAGCTTAAGGGTGCTCCATTCTGAGATAATATAGGACTCCCCCTCAGAGAAAAAAGGGAGGGGGGAAAAGTCAGTTAAATAGCTGGGATCTTGTTGGGGATGGTGAAAGCACATTTAAAAGTACCATCAGAAGGGAAAGCTGTCCTTGCCACTATGAAGGACACTTTTGACTTATCTTTATCACTTTAGGTAAAGGGGAGTCTAGTTCCTCCCCTGATACTGCATTCTTGTTGTTGCTGGAGAACAGATCCCTAAATGAAGAGGTTCCTCACCTTCTGAATCTTAGAAATGGTCTGTATTTCCTCCCTCCAGTTCTTTTCCTGAGATTTCCCAAGGGCAGGGATAGCCTTTCATTCTTTGGGCATTTTATAGAGTGCCAGGAAAAACTGTGGGAGTAGGTCAAGAGAGGACAGAATGGTTTTCTTTCAGTAGGTAGCAAGATTCCTCCCAGGAGAAGGGAAGTACGGCGGAGAAATTGTGAGTGAACATTTGGTTAATGGCATGAGCTCCTTCCACCGCTGTTCCTGAAACAGTCACTCTTTTCACCTGACTTTCCTCTCACCTTTTCTCACTTTCTCCTCCCCCATTGATAACAAAAGCACCAATTATCTCAGCCTTTACTAAGAACCTTGCAGGGATGGAGTGAAGCCCTGCAGGTGGGGGGCTGTCTCCTGTGGAAAACATTACTGGAACTGGACAGGCCTGGCCCTCTCCTGGTACTGCTTCATTTGACATGTTAACCCGACAGCAGCACAACCAGGCACCATAATGCCCCATTATAAACAAAGCTACACACATGAATATCTAGTCAAGGTAGAAAATGTGGGTTTGGTGGTCTCTTCTCTTCTCTTCTCTTCTCTTCTCTTCTCTTCTCTTCTCTTCTCTTCTCTTCTCTTCTCTTCTCTTCTCTTCTCTTCTCTTCTCTTCTCTTCCATTTACTTAAATAAGCACAGCAGAGCTGTTTCTTTATCACACTCCTGCTCCTGCATTTTTCCAACCCAATTAGGCCATTACCAGGGCTAAATGAGGCATAGAGCCTCCAAAAGTCACACCGTCGTCCCGGAGATGAAGCGCGTGTAGCTGCAGAGCTGGCAGGCAGGCGAGGTGGCTGGGGCTCACCGGAGTGTGACCCCGGGTGTTTTTCTCTTCCAGAAAGATCACCTTCAGAAAGAAACGAGGAGGAAATCGATAAAAAAATATAATTTAAAAAAGTGCTGTGTTAAGAAGAGGTTACCACATTGTGCTCAGTTAATGAGGCTGTGTTTCTTAGGGACACACAAAGAAAATGGGTGGCCACAGTATCTTCTGATTCCTGGACAATGTGGCAAAAAGGACTGTGAAGACCATGAAAACTGTCATGTATCTTCCTGTGGTTCTGATATTAGTTTTCCCTCACTGATCAAGAGTTCCCTCCCTGCCCTATGTCTGTAGTGGGCAGTCCTGCTCTCCTGGTGGACAGCTGGTACTCCAGTATCCAGGCTCCTTTTTCAGCTGAGGGCCTTCGAGTCATTCGTACCATGCCAGTTTGTGCAATAATGCAGGGCATTCTTCAGCTCTTTCTATGACAGAAACCCTCTATTTGCTTCTGCTCCCAAGCAGCTGGGAGCTCTCAGTGCAGGATATAGAAATGATGCAGAGGAAGATGTCATCTGTCTTGCCCTAAAGCTCTGGTATCCTCACCTATCATCCTTAAATGACGAACAGGAAAAAAATGATGTCATGATGTCTAACACAAGGGGAAAAGGCTCTATTTAGAAAGGCAGAGAATACAAAGCTTAGTTATTAGATTCCTCAAAGACAAGCCTGGGGACCTCCTGCTTTACTTCAGATAGGAGCTTTGCCAGAAGGGATGATAATTTCCCATCCTTTGCTGTTTTAAGAGCATAAGATGTTTTGTGCTGAAAGAAAATTAACACATGCACTTTATGAATGTTATCTTTGTACAATGAAAAGAATGGAGGAAGTCCTTTGCTCTGAATACAGATTATTTTAGAAGCTGAATCGCTTTGATTTCCCTACCTTCAGTTCTGCTGTCTTTACTCTCACTGAGCAGTACCTTAATTACCGGATAAATCATATGAAACTTCTTGATGAATATGTTAGTAGAATCAGCTGCAATACTGAATTCACCAGCTAAATAAATCTAGAAGTGAGAAAGATACACTTTCTAGCCTTTTTCCGGTTTAATAGCATGATAATAGATCTATTGAGATAAATGCATTCAAAAGAAGCCCATGCTTGAGAATTAAGACACGTTCCTCAGGATCTGGTTGTAGCAGTTTGAGGTGTTGCTCTTAAAACAGCACGCTCCTCCCCTGGGCAGCCTCCCCAACAAAAGCCATGCTCCTGGTCTTCTTCAGTGCCAAATCTAGCTGATTTGGTCACAGCAGTTCATGATAAACTGCCAGAGTTTGCAGGAAAATGCTACAGTAGTGAGGGTTTGAGATCTGTTTTGATGACGCCTCGGAGCTCCTAATGACCTCCAATGGTGAAGCAATAAAAAATCTTAGGTGAGATTGTGATATCTTAGGTGATTGTATCAGCTAAGGAGAGTGACAGGGAATTTTCAATAGGGAACTATTGCTCAGGGTTATATATATTTTGTTCAGGGGAATGTTGGAGTCCCAGTAATGAAGAGAAATGAGTTTGAAAGGAGTTAAGAGGTTAATTATTTTATTCTAGGGCTGACTTTTATAAAATTAAGGCTGTTTTTCACAAAACCTTTTCCTCAGGACTTTAACCAAGTGCTAGCTAGTGTCTTGTAAGACATTAGCCCTATAATTGTCTAGCACAACATTTTTTAAGCAGGTATCATTGTGTACTGCTAAGAGGCGGGCTCTTACACCAAACGGGCTGCTGATTTGAAACTGGATGGCAATTTTGATCATCCTCCTCCATTACAGGGCAGAGACCATGCACCCATGGGGTTCAGGATGAATTCTGTAAACAATCTAAGTGTGATTATTGAAAAAATGTTGACGCTTATCACCCCCATCTATTACAAATTGTCATGGAAATTTTGGTTCATACAAATATGTAAATGATATGATGCATCTCTGAAGAGGGCGAGTGGAGCAATAAGGGGAGAGGGACGCTGGCTTCTTGCATGCTGCTGCTTCAGTATTGCTACTTGCCAGCACTGGCTGTATGTCATGGGTCTGGGTATCATCTTACTGACGTCTTCAGCAGGAAAGTGCAGCCCCTCCACAGGCCCAGCCAGCATTTCTTAGGTGAATAATATAAATAGTCATTACTGATAAACATGTTCGTCCATATCACATTGATCTTCCAGGCCATTGCATAGGCAGATAAGGGTCACTGTCTCTATTTGGGGGTCAGTGTATAGCATACAGTATTGGATTCCTCCCTGTGCTCCAGCCCACATGGGACATGCTAGCACTAGCCAGTTCTGCAAGGAGAAGTCAGCAAAATCTGCCTTCTCTCACTGTAAGACTAGAGTAGGACATGTGCCTGTCTGTGCCAGTTACTCACGTCCCCTCTTGAATTTCTTCTCTGCTTCCACTGATTTATGTTTAAGGATTTTATGTGTTCAGCAGAAGTTCTATCCCTGCTAGAGTTCAGCATTTTTGATGAGCTTTCTGAGGCTCCCTTTATATTGAATCTGTTTTTTCCTTTCCTGGGGACCCTCTTAACTGCTTAACTGCTTTCTTTAACAGGAAGAGATTACACATAGTATATGAGCAAAATAAAGTGTTTTGGTATTAGAATGAAAGGCAGAGAGAGAAGAAAAATGGAGAAGGAACAATAATTATTTTGTTCCAAAAATCATGTAGAAGAGAAAACAGGCAATGGGAAAATGGGAAGGGGAAAAAAAAGAACAACATCCTGGGACAGCAGAGAAGTAGAAACATAAAAGAAGAAATAGAAAAAAGATGACAAAAAATCCGTAAGAATTTACTAATAAATCCTCCTGGACTCAATGTAAAAAGAAACCATCCAACACAAAGACAGTGTTTATCTGTTTTTAGGAATAGTATAAATGAGAATGGAGCAGTCTGCCAGGGGCTACTTTGGTCTCTGTTTCAGCAAACCACTGAAGTACATGGTAAGCTCTTAGAATTTACTGAATTTCATTAAAGTCAAGTCTCACTAAAGTCGAGCACATACTTAAGTGTTTTTTCTGAATTGGATTTATGTTGAAACTGGCTTAGAATTACAGTTCTTATTATTTGGTTCACTGAGGATTCTGCAGGGGGGAAAAAAAGGGGACCAAATAAAGCATTTTGCTTCAGGTGCAGAGGGTTTAAAAAAAAATCAAGTAAAACTAAAAGAAATTACTAAGCAAAATATGTTTTTTCCCTCTAAGAAATTGGACACAGTTGGATTTGAAAAAGTGTACAGTTCTCAGATCTATATTTTATTTTTTCCCTAGAGAAAAGCTTGAGTCAGCCTTGATTCAGCTGGTACTCAGTTGGACATCTGTTGACATGGCTGAAGGATAGCTGCAATACATTTCTAAAATTATTTCTGGACACTATTACAAGTTGGGAAGCAAAGTCCCAGACAATGAAAGTAACAAAGAAAGGCATAAGGCTGCCCTGCCAGGCAGGAGGAAGAAGTAGGTGTCATGTCAAGAGTCCTTCTCCACACCAGCTGTGGGAGAACATCACTTTCAACAAAACCATACCAAGTTGTGACCAGAAGCATGTTATCCCCGTTTATTTAAAAGCTGCACTTAACAGACAGATTCAGTGGCTTGCACCTAATATTGATGCATCGTAGGTGGTTTTGGAAAGAAGAATTTTGCTGATACCAACCAGATTATTCTTCTCATGTTTATTTACATGAGCTGATCTTGTTTGCCTGTGCTGTTTTGTAAAGGAATGATCAAATGTTGGTTGATTACTTCAGAGAAATGCAGAAAGATAACTATGTTTTCCCTTATTCTAGTGTTCTTATTCTGTTATTTCATGTCCCCTGACCTTTCAGCTTCCTAACCAGCAGATTTAATGCTAGCCAATCAAAAAATGTGACATCTCTTAATAACAGTGCCCTAAATTATGTAATTTTAACTACTTACAAATGACTGATTGCTTTGGCTTCTCCCCCACCACTCCTCTATTCTTTTCTGCCTCATGATGTAGCACAGAAAAAAAAACCAGCTCAAAATGACCTATCCCACTGACTAGTCCTAACCTATTATTTTCTAAACAAAAGAATGAGAGACAAAAATGAAAGGGAAGTGTATGGTATAAAGCACCCAGGAGCTGATAACAAGGATAGTTCCTCATTATTCTTTTCAAGACAGGCTCGAGAAAAACAATTTCATAAATTGTGCTCTTTGATTGGCATTTATTGATATTACAGAATTGAGCTGAAGCCTCTTCATTTGCTTTTAGAAAAACTCATCTTAAAAACGTGGCCTCATGCAAAGAGCGTAACACAATCATGTTGTTTTATGGGCATGCTGAGCAAGGAAAAAGGGCTTTGCTAGGGAGGATTGAGTCCTTTTGTCATCCCCAGAGATGTTGCTTGCAAGAGAGGAAGAAGACAGACTAGGAACTGGGAAGGATGAAGAAACTTCCCAGCTACCTGTGCTGAGTGACACTTGCTGGCAAAGCTTCTGCATTGCATGTAGAGGAAAGACTTGCTTAAGATGCAGAAATGTATATATAATATGCAGGAATGTAAGGTACCCTGAAAGGCACACAGGTTGAATGTGTGGCTGTTTCACCTACAGGCAAAAGTGTGAACAACTCGAACCACATCCTGCTGCCATATGCACCATACCACAAGGTTGTAAAGTGTCTTCCTTCTGCAAAGCATCAGAGCATCCCCCAGGCTTTCTCTCTTCATCTGTCCAAGAGGGTCTAGCCAAATCCCAAATATATGGGGTGGGGTAAAATAGCTGTCACTGGAATGTATACTTGTTAATATGGTGGGCTAAGACTTTATTTAGAAACAAGGAAAGTTAGAGAAACCTATTTAATAAAAAATGTTACCTTAGCAAAGTATTTCACCTCATATTTTATTGCAAATCTCAAGTGTCTCCCTTAATCTCCCTCATACATGAAGACATAAACCATTGAAACTACCAAGAAGCCTTAGACTGGTATTATATCCAAGGCATCTTTTCATCCAGTTTAAACAACTGATAAGACATTGGTTTTAATAGTAGGACTAGGAAACATCCAGGTTGGTAAACCATGGCAACAAGGGAAGGTCAAAATCTGGAATGCAGAGAGGCAAAAGAGGAGAGCTTTAAGACATAGATAAGATGGATTCCATGGTACCTGTGGTCTCTAAACCTGAGATTGCTCAAGGGTCACGTGCAGCTCCTGGCATAAATTAGCATAGTCGGTAACTGTGAGTTTATGGCAGCTTCCCAAAAGGCTGCAGATGGGCTGCTGTGGCCCTGGAACTCCCTAGGACCTGGAAATCCCTCAAAGCCCTGCTGTTCTGCATGGCTCCTGTTTGGTGCTGAAATGCTGCTCAGAATTTCTTAGCAGTTCATTAAGCACAGTAATGAATTTGTCACATGTTGTTCCTTGTCTAGTCATTTCCTTGTGAGCACTGGGGATGGGGCAAAATGCTTTGCTTGGTAGAGTGCTGTGATAACCTCATGCATTTTCGTGCTCCCTTCTATGTGTACACACATGCACTTTTGCTGCACTTGTACTGAAGAAGGCACAGGATTGGAAAAATCAGAAGTTGTAGAATTGCCATATTCCCTTACAGTATTTGTTTCAGAGGTTTGTGATATGTCTTGTAGAAATGAGCCTTAGCTCTTACTGTGGAAAACACCCTTCAGAGGAATAAAACCATATAAGGTCCCTGGAGCTGCTTCTCAGACTGCCTTACAGCCACATCTCTGTAGAATTACTCCAAAGATGTAGGTCACTGATTTCCACCAAGCACTCGCCACTAAAAAAACACTTACAGCTCTGTGTTTGCTTATGGTGTCTGCTGAGTGCATTCAATGAGTCTCTAAGGTATTTTCTATGACCACTTCTGGTTTTTTGCTTCCCACCATCAGCAAACAGAGAATTACTTCCACAAAGGAATATCACGTCCCGGGACCCAAATCACTGATCAGGGATGTTGAACATGATACTGATGCAAGTTACTTGAGAAGTGTTATGTGAATCCCAAAGCCTGATGGAGAGGTGGTTGCCACAAAGCCATGCAATTGCAGCCATACTGCTTGGTATGTGGTTGTGTGCACTTTATGAGCCAGGACTGAAGAGGAAGGAAAGTCAGAGGCCCTGTAATCCCACATTAAATGCACGCATGGTACATGCTGCCTGTGGGCAGGTTTGGATTTTTACCTGGTTGTGCAAGAGCCAGAAGCGGATGCACTTTTGACTGCTGTTGCTACAGGCAGATTTATTTTTGAGACTCCTTGAAACAAAGTGTTCTTTTTTTTTTACTTCAGGTTCCACTTTCCATATTGGCATTTCCACAGAGCCTCAGACATCAGACTCTAACAGTTTAGGCTTCCTTGTTCTCATGTTTCTGTGTTGAGCAGAGTATCAGTAGCAATATCGTAGGCATATTTCTGTCACTGTGGTATTTTGTAATGCTAAATACAGATCAGGGTGTGACTCCTCTCTTTCATAGTAGGCTCTGTATTACTTGGACTCCAGTATATGACCTTAGGAGTAAAGAAAAGCTAAAGATGTGGCTGCTATATAAAAATAATGTTAAATATATGAAAATTCTGGGAACTTAAATGGTAACTCATGGACAAACTTAACAATGTTGGGCATATCAGGTGTATCAGAATTAAATCTGTTACAATTGCCTGGGTTAGTATATTGTTTTTAATATCTAGTTTATCTTGGAGAATTGAGAATGTTACTCTAGCACAAGTGCCCAGGTTTTTCATGACCAAACTAAACATGATCTTAGGCCTACCCTTTCTCCTGCAGGTTGTTCCTCCCCGTGCAAAGTATATGGCTTTCTGCATTTGGACTGGCCAGGTCTTGTTATTTATGAGCTTTAGCAGCTTCCTTAGCACTGTGGCTGATTTGTATGCTGTGGTTTTGATTTCCTCTTAGCTTTCGCAATGCCAGGTATGACTGTAATGTATCATTTTTTAACATACATTTTCTGTAGTGTAAAAGTATATTAGCACCTTGATTCCTGCCAGAAAAATTCCACCCACAACAGACAACACACCATTAGGCTAATAACAGGGAATGGAAAGACTGTCCTGATAATCCTGATGGTCTTGTGGTCATGATGATGTTGTGAAATCTTATTCTCAGTAAAGGCTGTAGCAGTCACATTTTTTGTTTAGTTCAAAACCCAGTGTATGGTTACAGACTCTCTATTCTAGATCTGAATCTTGCTCTACACTCATCTGAACTCTTCAAATTTTTCCAAGGCTGAGATTCCATTTCCCAATCATGCTATTTGTCCAGATAAAAATCTCTTTCTTCTGGGCAGTGTGTTATGTAAGAATTGCATTTTTCTGCATTGGCAATATGTTCTTCATAGCAAATTTTAAGTTAACACTTTCCTTCTTTAGAGATGGAGCAGTTTAATTCCACAAAGGTCAAGCACAGCTCCTCCATCTGAGCATACCATCAGTCTGGTTTTAATTGCACCTTTGGTGCACTTGTCCCTCATTTTGACCAAATTGATGCTGAACTAATGTCTGCTCTGGTGACAACTGCGAAAGATTTGTTTTCTCTTATTGTCATGGTCCTCCAGCACTCGAGGTCCAGTCTGCTCTCAGATCTATGAAGGCTTGCATCCTGTGACCATTGCCCACTTCACAGAATTGCCCTTCTTTGGCTGTCTTGAGCAATGAGATTGGACACAAAATTAACCACATATATCCTCTCTGTTTTCTGTTCTGCTTGAACCTCTTCCTTGTCTGTTGAGGGCAGGTGTGTTGCTCATGGCTCCAATCTTACCATGATCTAACCGTACACCTTGCATTAATGAGAGATTTGCAAGGTACAGGAGGATATCTGCTGAAGAATTTCTGTCACTGCAGCAGATTACAACTCTTCATTAAAGTGCAGCTTAATGATTCCCAGATTTAAAAGCCACAAAAAAAAGCTAATGCATTAGTCTGGCACCTGCATTACACAAGGTATAACTCTCCAGCCAGTAATTATTTTCTCACATTCCACAGCTCCTGACTGAGCTCTGCTGGAAAGGTATTGAAACTTTGAAACTTCAGCAAGCAAAAGCTGATGAGGGAGTGCTCGAGCATGTTCTGACAAAGCAGCATTTTATCAGAAAACACTGGTTTGTTAAAGCAAAGAAGCTCTGTGCCAATCTCCTGGTGGAGCAGTGCTTTGTGGGCATGCAGCTGGAGTTCTCACAAGCTTTTGCCTTGTGCCCAGCAAGCCCCAAGGGGTGAATGAGCAGCTTGGTTCCTCCAAATCACCCACGTCTGGGTACAACCTCACCTGCAGACTGTGCAGGCCATGGGACATCCTGGCCTTCCAGAGGCAGGACAAACCTGCTCTTTTGGGGTCTGGGACAGCCCTTTTGCCCTGGGCATGATCACAAATCTTCCCCAGCTTTCTGCTGTAAAAAGGTCCTTGAAGCCCAGGAGACTCGGCGGAGCTTGCACATTCTGGTTCCTTGTTGGTATCCAGGATGATCACATGAAGTTTAGCAAATTCTACCTTGGAACTGAATGTGAGGGAAAAGCTTTTGGAAAATGAGAATTTCTTGTGAGGTTTCATGGCCTTACAGATATAAACATGCTGAACTTTGTGTTCAGCTGATGATCTACCATAAGTTAACAATATCACGCTGTTACGAAAAAGACAAATGCCATGCTGAGATTATGTATAAACAGGGCCATAGCCTGCAAGACACACAAAGTAATTCTACTGCTTTGCTCAGTGCTTGTAAGGGCCAAACAAGGACACTGTGTCCATTTCTGAGCACTGGTCTGCACTAAATGTGGAGCCGTGGAAGAGAGGCCAGAGGAATGAAACAAGGATAATCTGAGCTCAGGAAAGCATTTTTATGAAAATCAAAAGAAGAAAAAAAAAAGAGATTATTTTAATTTGCTTGGTCTAAAAAAGAAGAAGGAAAAGTGGAGGTGAATTCAAATCCCAAATAAGCTGATTATGAGCAAGGAGGCACTGGCCTTCACGTGATAGATGGGAGAAGACAGGCTTAAGCTGCAACAAAAAAACATTCAAGTTAGACATGAGAAAACACTTGCTTTGCTAAGAGCAGGGAAGCACTGGAGCAGGCTCCCCTACTGGTGTGTCTGACCAGTCTTCTTCCTCAAAAGGTTTTAGAGAAAATATGTCAGGAACTGCACTACTGTTGCTGAGCCTTTCTTGGGCTAAGGGGCATCTGCATGATCCCTTGAGATCCTTTCCAACTCAACTACTATATGTGCTTGAGCAGCTGCTGTTTGGAGTTTGTGGTTAGTTGCTGTTTAATTAGTAAGTACTTCATAAGTAATATATGCCAAGAGTGTGCCATTCACCTTCTTTTCACCACCCCCCAAAATAAAAGATTTATTGAACATTCCTGGCTTTCTGCATGATTTAGTGTCTGACAACTAAAACATTCATCCAACTAGCAAAATGGTACCAATTGCTGTGACCCCTTCAAATACCCACAACTGTCCCATGGGTACCATCTCTCCCCACCTCAGCTGTTTCTGCCATGACAACAGTCACCTGATGTCTCACCCTGTTCCTGGAACCACTTTAAGTTCCTCCACTGCAGCTTAGGTGAGATAGATACTACTTCCACTTCCAAGAGAGTTCAGAATCAAAATGTCTGATAGTTAACAAAACAGAGTGGAAAAAATATTGAAGATTATTTTTGAAAGGGAAGGGGGGTTAGAAATAGGGCTGTGTCAAAAAATATGAAAATTACTACTTATTTTCTATCTTTTTCTTACAAAAGTAATCTTATAGAATTGCATTTGCTGAATATATGTACAGGGGGAAAGTGCTATGGATTGAAGAGCTTATAATCAAAGAATTTATGTGCTAGCACTAGATGTCTTACATGTAAAAACATTTGCCAAGGAAAAAATAGCAATAGATTTCAAGCTTCCATCTTAATTCAGTTGCTTGTTAATTTAATCTTTTTTAAGTTATTAGCTGAAAACTGCAGGACCATAGTAATTTGATCTATTCGTAGTATGATTTCCACCTATAGTTTGCTAAGTTTTATGTCTGGAGGCATACATTAGCAGGTAATTCAATCTTTGGTTGTATAACGCTTTCCTTTAATAAGGAAGAGGCTCATAATCTTAATCTAATTAAGGAAGAGAGGACTGAAGGAACATTTGCCACAACAAAAGTTGATACTAGAGGATACTATCTGGGGTACTGGCAGCAAGCTTGCAACTATTCATCTAGTACTATAATCAGTACCTTCAAATATATTCATCATCAGGCGTGGAGAGCACTTGAAAGCAGCTGGGAGACTGTGTCTCCCATTAAATATGTTTGCTTTTCCAAGCTATAGCTGGTATTTATGTATGGAGAGTTACACATTTTGGCACTGATATTTATGAGGAGGTGAGAATATACTTAGTTTTGCTTTTTCTGGATATCACTGTATGCCAGTGCATCTTTGGACATTTGTCCCTCAGTTCGCTGCCTCAGAGATGTGCTTTATATATACACAGCCCATCTGGTTCTCAGACAGCACCTCTGATGTTTTCTCAGTTCTGTGTCCTGTCCCTGAGAACAGCTAGTTCCAAATTACTCAGGGGAATACCAAGTATCCTATACCTATACCTAGTACCCTATACCATGAATGAATAACTTTGTTTTCCTTGTCTGTTCTGCTGTCATGCTCTTGAATGACATCTTGGACTACTAAATGCTGGAAATGCTGTCTTAAAATTAGCTGTATTTTACCAGTTTAGATATTTTGATTTTGCCTACTGTGAGAAAAGAGAAATAAGAATGTGAATTTATTTTTTCTACATTTAATACTTCAGCCATGTACTCTGTGGTGGGTAGGAGTGGTTCCTAAATAGTCAGTGGCATCAGGCCAAACCCCTCCATAGCATCCCAGCAAACTAAATTACATTGTCTGTCTGCTCATGATGAAAACAGTTTCCTTTTCCACAAGCACATAACCCTGAAGGTAAAAGAAAGGCTTAATAAATGGAAAGCAGAAAAATACAGTAGTAAATCAGCAGGCTGTGGTCTCAGGCTTACTGTCTTCCCACAGCAGATGGGAAAGTCACTGACCCCATCCCACCTTGATTATGTCCTGCGTGTGGTTCCTTGCTCCGGGAACTCCACGGCTGGCTGTCTCCATCTCTGCTCCTGAAGGAGTGTGCAGTCCCCCAGGTCTTTTTGCCATCTGGAAGGGAGTCAGGGGAGGGGATGAGCTGGGCTAAATAGTATTAGTCAGAGCATCCATGTCCTTGCAGTGTCTCTTCAGAAATTATTCTCCCTGTTTCAAACATCTCATTTCTGAGTGCTGGCCCCGCCTGTGTGGGTTCTCACCGCAGTATACTGTATCAGTGCTTTACTACTGCTAATATCTTCTCTGAAACCATAAGTGATGGGAAGAAAATTACCTTTCCCTAGCAGAAACCTGAAAAAGTGTTTTATTCTTTATTCTGTTAGGCACTGAAGAAGCCAAAACCACCATCCATCTGCCAGGAAAAATGAGAACCCAAATGCTTGGGGATACTCACTTGTTGCACTGCTCCGTCACCTCCTAATCCTGGTTCTGGTTAAAGTTCTGTCATCCAGCTGTCAAAGGCCACATGCCAATGCCTCGATATGTTTTAATATCTAGCCAAAGATTTGATATCCCTTGCCAATAAAAATGCACTGTTCAAGCCAGGGCCAAAGAATATTTTAGAGTGGACCCACCACACAGAATTGCAGTGTCTGCCCAGCTGTCGAAGTGCGTTGACCACAGAGGCATGAGAATGACATGAGCTTTTTTCTCTCTTCTCTCATTGACTGCTGCATCCAGACTTTCATTGGAACAACAATGTATGAAGTAATTCCAAGGGCTTGGTGGTCATACAGCATGCGTGATCATTAAGACTGGCTACTACAGGAAGCCCCAGGATCACAATTTTTCCCTGTGGTAGCACTTTTTTTGACCCAGGTGAAGATCAAATCTGTCTAGGTGCATTTAGTGCATAATAAGTCATTCTCATAAAAAGGTTTGCAGCACTTGAAAATGCTTGATGTCTTGCTTCAGCAAGTAACTGTCCTCAGAATTAGCAATGTATGCCTTGCTTCTACTTTGACTAACTTCAGATTTTTACTATTAGCTTTTAGACCTATTCCAAATAGGCTGAAGAGCTGTTCATGATTTTTGTGTTCTGCCTTCTCCCCCATAGCCACTTTCATATGCCATAATTAAGTTAGTTCTTCTTTTGGGAGGCCTGTAGATGTGCTTGAGCACAGAGAAGCTGCAGTATTTCTCATTCCCAGCAAGCAGGCTTCAAAGGTTTCTATTGCTAGGCTTTCAGTGACATGATTACCCAGCCTTTCAAGCCTTCATGATTCATTGTGGAGAAATATCTTGGTTTCAAATGCTTCCCTGGAAGTCATTCTCCCTTTCAGTGTGAAAGAACTCTTTCTTGTGATCTTGTTGCATCTTTAGCAAGGATAAGTTTAAGCAAGAGAGTTAAGAATGATCAATGGAAAGGAGGGGATGGACCAACACCAAAAGATTATCATAGTTACTTGCTTCAGAGAAAGTTTGATTCTTACTGGATTTGATGCTTCCTTATTCCCCACTTGCCCATCCAGGTCTCACAGTGTGCTCCTCATCACACAGGTGGATGAGGCATCCTCACAGTTGATGCCTCATTGCAGGTTTTACAGCATCTCCTGTGACCAGTCACACAGGACCACAGGAAGATTTAGCCCACCTTACATATGTGACACAAAATCAGGAAGCTGACATTGTTTGAGGAGGTGTAGCTGGTGTCACCAGAGTGCCTGACTTACTCTGTCAAATCTGTAAAGTGTTTCACTTTATGTGGACTGTTGAGTGGGGGCAGTTTGGGGACATCCTGAGGGGTTGATTTAACAAAGCAGAACCGTCATGTCAGTGTGGAGCCCTGTTGTGTAGCTGGGATCACTTTTCAAGTCTTTCTTTTGCAGTTCTCAGAGATGGGCTCTCCATGATGCTTTGGTTACGAAGAAAGAAGGACTGCTGAATAGTTGTTCTGCAATGGAGAAGACAGAGGGAGAAACACCAGCACTGAGGCTCCCACCTTGTTGCTTATCTCCCTGCAAACATGTGCTCCAAATCTCCTCTGTGCCATATTAAGGAAAGAAAAAGCTTGGACATTACGACATCTGCTTTCTTACATCATCTTTCCCAATTTTGCATCCTATAACTCCCTGGTGAAAAAAGGAACAATGACTTTATATAGCTGCTGCTTGATTCTTTTGCTATTTACCTGGAACACTGCTGCCTACGGGCCAAACCAACGGGCACAGAAGAAGGGAGACATTATTCTCGGAGGATTGTTCCCCATTCATTTTGGAGTGGCTGCTAAAGACCAGGACCTAAAATCAAGACCAGAATCAGTGGAGTGTATAAGGTAAGCTAGTAAAAGGGAAAATAAAAAGTTTGTTGGGGAAGTCTTCACTTTTCTTGACTCGAAGCGACATTCTATACGTTGTGTAAATGTGATCTGTAATCTGATCCTTTTAGAGGCAATTGGTGTAAGTAATAGAAAAAACAAGTGTGTATGTTAAACAGTAACAATTACTTATGTTAATATTTGGGGAGTAAAAGAGGGCAGTCTTTGTATTACCTGAAGCTGCCAAAACATGAATATATTGATCTATCTGGCCATTCACAGTGGACGTTTGAATAGTATCTGAAAATTAGCTTTGTTAGCAAAAGGACAGAAAATAACCCATAGTGCCATTTAGTTCATTTGATTAAAGTAATGCATAGCAAAATAGCTTAGAAATCAAATTTGGTGGTGTTTTTTTCTAGTTCTGCCCATCATCTTCTAGGACTTACAAACTGTCTAGTTGCCTAAACAAGTGAAGAGGTGAAAGTGATTGCTGCTTTTGAAAAATCCTACTGAACGCATAAATATATCTTTAGAACCTTTACAAAGTTCCAAACTTGAACTCAGCCTTTCCTCTCCCAGGGTCCTTTTCTGTGGTGTAAACAGTTCATACAGGTTTTGTCTTAAGTGTTTGGCAGATAATCCTGGAGGGAGAAATGCACATGGAAACAGTGTCTCTTATTATTGAAATGTAGCCATTTTTATGATGAAACATGAGGAATTTTTAGCCTTACAACCCTGCATATAATACACAGACCAAGTGGAAAGTGTGACAGAAGCTGATTGCAACTGGAAGTCATATAAACAAAATATAAGAAATTCATGTGTAATTCTCTCATGACCATGCATGGGAAAACATTTCAGTTTTGTGGGGCTTCTTCTGTAATCACATGTGAAAAATTGTGTATCTGGAATTACTTGGACCTCTCATCCTACCCTGGGGATCTGGTACAGTTTTGCTGCAGGTGTCAATGAAGAATGGCTGACAGCACTCCTGCTATGCTTCCAGATTTCAGGTGTGGCTTCTCACTGAGACACTGAGCAAGATATGTCCCTCTAGGTTATGAGATCATCCCCAGATGCTCTCATAGGGAACACACAGACGTATAACTAAGCAGAGATTATTTTGGCTTCTTCTGTGCGTGCACAGGGAAGTCATGAACTAAATGTATGTGGAATTTCTACTTCATGGAGCGAGAAATTCTGCTAGCATTTCAGCTTTTTTTTTTTCTCTCCCAAATGCAGCATTTTGACAGCGGAATGCTGGAAAGCAATGGATGTTTTCAGCTCCATTGTCTTTCTCACCTGCTGAGGTGGCAGGCAGGACAGTGCAGATATTTGCCAACTGAATGCAGCTTTCGATTCTTTCAACGCTGTGTCAGCCTCAGTGACTGTCTTGACATGGTCACATTATTGGAAGGGATCACTGGAAAATGTTCCACCCCAAGTACTACAAGTGTGTGGTTGCCAAAAGGCATGTTAATGAGGTCTCACTGCCAACAGAGAAACCCTGAAAAGCCAGACTAGCTGTTTTAAGAACACAATGGGAGATCTTCTGGGTGACATTTGATCCAGCTGAAGTTCACCTGGATACAATCTGTGTTCCCCTTACCCCTGCACTGAGACACTGCAGGTGCAAAAGAGAAAAAAAGGTGACTGCAGAGGCAGGCTTTGGGGGCATTTGCTGCTGTCCTTCAAGGAACTGGATAAACTGTGAGTTGACAGCATAATGCAAATTGAAAAAGAATGAAGGTCAGAGATCTAGCTGCAGGGTAGTAGAAACTACAAAAGGAACAAAGGGATAATTGGACCAGGGATGACTGGAAGTTCCTCGTCAGACACGCCTTTACCAGAAAACATCCATTTGCAGGAACTGTTTAGTTCAAAAGAGGTTGGCCTGAGAAGGATTTTTGAGACTGGTCATCAGATTTTAAGGATGGAGATAATTAATACATGGGAATGTTTACGTGTATTCCTTTTTATTAGTAAATGTCAAGTTGAGAGCAGATATTTTTCCTGAAAGTATTTCTGTTTTACTGAAAGTATTTTCTGTTTTAAGCAGTACAGAAGTCAGAATATTCCTCTTGCTGGAGTTGTACAGAGATCTCTCAACACAGTTGCGGTAGTTCTTTTTGGGTTTGGACTCTGTGGTTAGGCATTAGGCTGTGGCAGGGTTGTGCATGCTGACTTCAAGAGTCCAATACATTCTTCAAGACATGAGCTAGAATCTTACACATCACATGGGAGTTTCCTATGTTCTGGGCAATTGACTAGTCTGGAATTATCAAACTCCTACTTTTGGAGGGAGAAAAAAAATGTATATTCTAGTTTCTTCAGAAAGTAAATGTCCCCAATCTTGTAGTTTCCAACACTTCCACAGAGTGGGAAATCTACTAGAGGAGCATAAATGTGACTGTACCTGGTCAAACCAAAGGTGCTGAATCTGTCCCATACCTTTAACTTCCCTTGTCGCTCCTCTGAGCCTTCTCCAGCACTGCTGTATCTTTTCAAAGCTGAGGTTAATCAGTTTCATACCTGTCCCCTCTTCAGGTGGCTGTATAGAGTTTTTACCCTCTTTACTATATAGGAAAATGTGTCTCATATCACATAAGAAAATTAGACCCCGGTCAGTCCATGAAGTATGAGGATCCTCTCTCCTCATACTCTCCCACACTGGACTGCAGCAGCAGGAAATCATCAGACCATAAGAGAAACTCCTTGCTTTGAATCCAAGGACCAGAGGGTCCCACTGAAGCCCTGTGGGTGGTCTATTTTAGAGTTCAGTATGAAACAACTTAAGATAATGTGGTTTTCCTTTCTTTTGAGGACTGTTCAATCTGATCTGTGCTGTTTGGACATTTTCCCACACATTTAGCTGTGTTCAGTGCCATGCCTATGCTCCCAAACAGGGTTTCTCAAAATGAGTAGGACAGTTTTCTCTCCACTTTTTCAGTTTTCCCATTCTTCATGCTCTTGTGGCACAGCACCTTTCTCTCCACCTTAGCATACATGCTGACCTGAACATTCTATGCATACCTTGCACATGATTATTTGAAAAACTGCATATATAATTCAGCTGTGAAAGGAAAAGGGAAGAGTAACAATCTGTCTTTTTGTGATGTTGCTACTGAAAAGGCATCTTTGTGCTTCAAGCACTGAGTTGTAGAATCCAAAGTGAAAACGTACTTGTGAATTTGCCACACGAAATGTCAGATAGGAGTACACAAAGTGAGAGCAATTTGGCTTCCTGTTTATTGTTTCAGCAATCAAGGATCCCGCATTTGATATAAATACACCCTCTGTCCTTGTGTGCCTCAGGTGCTGTTGCAGCAACTTTCCTTATAACATTTACTGATGCATATCTGATGTGTGCAGTGGAGGCAGAGGCTGAGCACAGCACAAGCAAGCCCTGACCCCCATTCCATTCCCTGTCAGCACCCACATAGACCTATTCATAACCAGATTTCTCTACCCTTCCTTGATTTCAGGTAGATTAGCAGTAGTGGTTGTGGTGGTATCATTAGTCTTATTCTTAGCATTATTGCACAGGTGGGCCATACCCACGTATTCCTTCACTGTAATGGACTGCTTGCAGTAAGGATATATCTTTACTGAGCTCAGAAACTGTGTTGTCCATATGGTGTTCTTAGTCATCATTTTTAATGATATTTCCTGTATTCTGATCAGCAGTCTAGCCAAGGTCCCACAGTGTGACACATAGTTTTTTGGCTGTGAAACTATGGTGAGACATTCTCCCGGTGTCATAGTGGAGGACTTCAGAGAGCATGGATCCAGGACTCTTTATCCCACTGAGTCTGTCTGCCCATCTGAGAGAACAGAATAGGGCTGTGTCCCCTAGCAGAATTTGCTAATTTTTTGTATTTGCTAATCCCACTGCAGAACTGAATGCATAACAAGTTGTTAAGGATTTTTTCCAAAGATGAAATTATATCCTTTATCTCTTTCTCTTCCACTCACCTTCTGAATTGTAATTTTTTAATTTTTCTATTTATTTTTTTTTGGCCTGCACAATTCCCCTTACCCATAGTCCTAGACTGTAAGCAACTCATTATACCTACTGACTGCAGGAATCTAACAAGTGACTAAAGGTCTCCTCTTTGCATAGCTTAGAAATAACAGTGGTAGTAGCTGCAATAACATGTAATTAATGTACTGGAAACCTAGAGAGGACACAGAAATTAGGACGTGCATGCAACCATTAAAGAAAGAGGGATGCCGGTGTGAGACAAAAGGCATATGCAGGCTTTGCTACCATTTTTGAATGTAAGCACCTGTTAGATGGGGAGTGGGGGAGCTGTGTTCAGAGTTTCCGCATTTCTCCTTTTCATTCATATTTTATTGCTTAGGGCCTTGCATATGTGATAAATGAATGTCATGAATACACATGAGGTTGTGAATTATTTCTTTATGGAGACCAACAAGGATCACAACCAGTTTCCCTGGTGGATCCAGACAGTAAGAGATGCTAAAACCAAACCAGACAAGCAAACAGGGGATGGAGCTACGGGGAGCTTAAACAATGCAGTGAGCTTGTGCCCCTTAATTTACCTGCCTGTGCTTTGAAACACTGACTGAGACATTTAAGCCATCCTGAGCACCATTTGACAGACACATTTAGTATCTAGAAAGCTGCTGTTGCACATCTGTCCTCTGCAAATGTGACAAGTACAGTGAGGGTTTGTGAGTGTGTTGGTTCTGATTTCTCTCTCCCTGTTTGTGCTCCTTCCTGGGAATAAAAAGGTCAGTGGGTTGAGTACACTGACAGATGGGAGAATAGGCATCAGAAGGGAAACCCTTAAGGAATCAGTGTAAATAAAAGTTGCTATTTACACCTGTGAGCTCTGAGTTATTTACATTAAACTCTCATTTAGAACATAATGGCCACTTTTAATAACACCACATCTCAGAAATGTTAAAATACAAGACTATGTGAACATACCTGTAAAGTAGTATGTCAGCAAATGAGTTTTGGAAGCTGCTTGTTTTCCACCAGGAAAACACAAGTGGCTATTTAAGTATTCTGGAAATCTAATGAAAGTTTGCTTCTGTTAGTAAATCCTGTGTCGTTTCTTTATGGGAATTACCAGTCAAATTTCTGCATGGTTGACAGAGAATTCCAGTGACTAGTCATATTAATCACATCAGTAGCATAGCACAGGAGGTCAGCTGCATCTGTGTGACCTGCTGCCAGGTTCAAAGGCTGCTCATACCAATCACTCATGTGCACACCAAGCCAAGAGGATCCTACCTGCAGCCCCTTCCTGGGATCCTACAGTACAATAGGAGAGAATTTTTCCACAAAATTTCCATTCATAGAGGTTGAAAGAATCTTGCCTAATTTAGGTCAGTTTGGCAGCAGTACTTTTGTGTGACCATATCTGCATTACTGTACTGATACGACAATGTATCAGTTAACAGGATGAGATCTATAAGGTATTAGAGAAGACAGACTGAGGAGTGCTGTCTCCATCCCATCTGATCCTCTTCTCCTGATCTGCTGATGCTGCTATCAACAAAGGTGCAACTGAAGAGAACTGCAGGTCTCCTGCCTAGGTTAGTTTGAGATAAATTATTGAAAGCATTTCAAAGATATGCTGGAGTCTAGCTCCCAGAAACCTGCCCCTACCCTCCTTTCTCCTCCAAAATAAAATCAATCCAAAAGCCAGTAACTGAAGTAGAGGCCTTATGATGTAAATGTACAATAATTAGGAGCATATGTCATAAAGGAAAATAAAAGCAGCTGTGTAGCATGAGCCTTAGTCGGCATTTACTGAATTAAATGCCAAATATTTCTTTGAAGTCAAGGGTAAGACAGTCCAGGTCACGTCACTGCTTTTGAAGATATCACCTAAAGATACCACCTTGTGGCATTTTAAAAAAAGTAAAGCCAAATTCTTGTCAAGCAGGCAAATAACTTTGTGTCATACTTTACTTGTACAATTTAATGTCAACAGGCTTAAATTTACTTTTACATATACTGAAATGTGTGAAGTTTTTCACAGTAGTGTAGTGGTACCTTTGAACTTCCCAGCTTCTCAGCAGTCAGCCCTTTAAATATAGAAAATGCATTCACATTTTTCTCTTCCAGAAAAGGTGCCTGAATATGGCTCCTTGTTTCAAATCCTATTCATATTTTAATTAAAAATATCTGTAAACATATGTAGCTTTTTTAAAAGAAGTGTCACAAAACCCCTCCTTGCTTCCATTTATCCCAGTGTGCATTACTGACCATGGGAGGCAACGTGGTGTGCCCACCATGTCTTTCCCTACACAACACACATTGACTCAATCCCTCTGGGACTTGCCTTTTTATTTCAGAGCTCTCTCATTGCATCTTGCTCCTTAATGGTTCGAAACTAAAGCAAAATACTCTAAATGACCAAATTAAAGCTAGTTATCTCTTTGTTCATGAGTTATAACTAAGCATTTCTGTTGGCCTCAAACTTTTTGACCTAAAAGATCTGTACTGAAACTGTGCTGTCTGGTCTTTGAGGTACAACCTCGAAGCTGAACCTCATTTGGAAGTTGTCCAAAGATGTCTGGAGCAGGTGAAGTCAAGTTGACTAAATGAAGTTTTTAAGACTTAAACCTCAGCTGTGATATCTTTATAAATTCTGATCCCAGATGAATCAGATAAAACTCCTGGAATGGAACTAATGTGGCTTTGTTCATTCAGCTTTGAAAAAGACAGCCACAGCTAACATCAATTTTGAAAGCAATTAATTTAATCCAGCAATTAAAAATGTTCAGGTCATACATCTCAGAGATTGAAAGTTTTTGATTTCATGAAGCTTATCTTTAGAAATATTCATCTTGGTAATGGAAATATTTCTCAAAGCATTTCAAAATGGAACTTAGGTGAAATCTAAAATGTACCATTTCATATAGAATCTGTTCTTGGGCACGCTATTTCCTCATGCTTTTCCAGTTGTGGAGCCTGTCACCTTTTCCAATGGATCTCACTCATGACAGGATTGACACTTTTCAGCTGCAACTCAATACAAAACCATGAACTGCTATCCTGACCCACAGTGCATTCCAAGGAAGGGCAGGTTTCTGTTCATGAAAGATTCTGCCATTCCAGCTGAATTACATTAAAACACAGCAGCCTCACAGGCACTCAGCTTTACAGGAGAAAACACAGTAAAACTTGAGACTTGCATGTCAAAGATACTTTCTTCCTGCTGCTTTCCATGATGAAGTTTCTCTCTTTTTTATCTGAGCAGTCATTCTGCATCAGCTTCTTTCACTGGCAGCCCATTCAATGCCCTAAATAAAGGCTCTCATGTCCTGAAGAACATTTGAACCAGTCCCCTGCTCTGGGTTAGCTCAATGCACAAGTGCAGAATAGTCAGAAAACTCAACTTCTCCATTTTAGAGAAGAGAGGAGGCTTCAAAAAACAGTTTCAATTTCACAGGCCGGCTCTAAGGGCATCTTCTGAGTTCATGTCTAAAGCAAATCTATGAGAGTACTGTAATAATGAGAAAAGTTGCTCCTTCAGTGAAGGCACTGAGTTATCCAATTAACAAGTTAGTAATTTACACCAGGACTGACACTTACAGCATATCTCTGTTCTCTGATACAAACAGGCTGACTGTGCTCTCTCTCACAAAGGGAAGTGTGTGATGTGAGGCCACATTTCCCCAAGCAGAGCTCCCAGGCACCTGTGCATCCAGCAGAATGCCAGTGCTGTGGCTCAGCCTGCTCTGCCTGCCTGAAGCCATGAGGAGCTGACACACAGAGGATCCCTGAGCCCAAGTCCCTGGCAGCATCGCACTCAGCACAGGCTTAGCAGACACTGCCATCTGCATTCAGAAACATGTCAGAGGAGCCTGGAAGGAAACCTTGTGTGTGTTGCTTTGTGTCAGAGCACTTGCTCAGGCATCACTAGATCCAAGTGTAGGGTTCTGAGCAGAAGGGAAAGGCTAGAGTCTTTCTGGAGCACACTCCAGATTTTAGGGGACTTAGGAAAGTTCATCTCGTTCTCACAACCTCTGATGTGAGTTCCCAAACTGCAAAATTGTAAACCAGAACTAAACCTCATAGAATAAGTGTGTCTCATCTGTAAGCATTGAAGACAAAAGCAAAACTTTCCAGATGTAGTAGGATACAAGAAACAGCGTAAATTGCTTTTGCCTTCTGTATCTGTAATTTTTCACTCTGTCTTTGCCGCATTCAGTCCTAAACTCCTCTCTGCTGTTTCCCTCCTTCTCACTCTGTTTTTATTTTTGCTCCCCCAGGTATAATTTCCGAGGCTTCCGCTGGCTTCAGGCTATGATCTTTGCCATAGAAGAAATAAACAGTAGCCCAACTCTCCTTCCCAACATGACCCTGGGATACAGGATATTTGACACTTGTAATACAGTCTCTAAAGCCCTGGAGGCCACACTGAGTTTTGTGGCCCAGAACAAGATAGACTCCCTGAACCTGGATGAATTCTGCAACTGCTCAGAACACATCCCTTCCACCATTGCAGTCGTGGGGGCAACCGGCTCTGGCATCTCTACTGCCGTGGCCAATCTGCTGGGACTCTTTTACATACCTCAGGTACGCCTCCACCTTGCTGGTTCATGTTACAGAAGTGGTCTGCTACTCCTCTCTGCAGAGATTAAACAGAGATTGTTTAATCTTTGCCATTTCCGATGAAACTTCAAGCAGAGAAACAATACAAAATGGGGAAGCCTTAGTGTTAGAAGTATGTATTGCTAGCGATTTGCAGTCCCCAAACGAAAAGGCTACTGAGCAGCCAATAATTTGGCCAACAGCAACTTAGTCTAGGAGGACTGGAGTCCTTTAGAGTGGCTTAGTTTATGAATACAGGCATTTTAAGTCAGTCATTGACAGTTACCAGCCCTGACAGATGAGTTGTGTTGTTACTTCACAATGGTGGCTCTCCAGTGATGTCCAGCTCCCACAAAGCCTACTTAAGGCAAAACTCAGTCATTGCCAGCTGCTCTTTAGGTCTCTTAGTGTCTCTGATTATTCAAGTAGGTGACCTGTAAAGTTGTTGCTTGTGCTGATAAGGTGCTGTGGAGGTTTATTCTGAGCTGACACACCTTTCTTTTGCCCTAGGGCCTCCAAAACAGGATTTGTGAACCCCCTTGTCCTGAGGTGTGGAGATGTATTTGTACCAGCTCGTGTATCACAGCATCTTTCTAGCTGCATTGTGACTCTGCTGGGGCCAGTGCCAGCATTCATATTCCCATCCTTCTGTTTAACAAGCTTGTTGCTCTGCCAAGACCTTAAGCAAAGTATGAGGCTGACATATTATAGCCTAATGTTGTTGATCTTGATTTTAGATTTCTACACTGAAGACAACTTTGGAAAAAGTGCTTGGCTTTATCCAGTTATGTGTTACCTTGAATAGCTTAACATTTCCAATTCCTCTTCTAAAATGAATACAGGTGCCAGAGCTCACAAGGGTCCTTGTAACAATATTGTGACAATGCACTCTCACTCTGTCCTGGGAGATATATCTTTACTTCAGCCAGGGCTCCAAATCCCATCTCCACCACAAATGAAGAGAGAAGGATTCTTGATTGCCTGGTACTCAGTAATATATCTTGTCTATTTAATCTTATCAGTCTGACTCCCTTGCAGGAGTCTGAAAAACTGAACATTTGGTCTCTGAGTAGAGCAGGAATGGTTTAAGCTGAGACCAATATGTGCTATGTAGGTACTTCCCTGAGTAGCATTGGAAGTTGGCACATAATAAACCCCATGATGACATTCTAAGGAGCATTGTTGATTTGCACACCACATTACCTGAACAAGGACAGCCCAGAAAGTTTGGTGGGTTTGACTGAACATAAGAGATGTTTGCAATTCTCAAACTTACCCTTTGAACAGGGAATGACATTTGTGTTGTGATGCAGCAGCCTTATCCAGAGGCTGCAGAAGTGGATAGATGTCAGGACGTTCAGTTCTGGAATGAAATCCCAGCCAGATGATTAAGACAGACAACTGAAAGTAGGCTTAGGCTTTTAAACTGGGAGCTGCTGGGCAGTTATTGCAGCCATTTATAGCAAAGCCATTAGTAAATCCATGTTTATGAGGCCCTGCATTTCAGTACAACATGGAAATATATTTCACAATTATTGTGAAATTTACTCACTCTGTGGAGATAGACACTGAAAATGTTACGATTTCTGTTGTTTCTCAGTATGTCACCTCAGTGTACCCTTACAGTACATGTGAGAGTGGCATACCTTGCTTGTACCTCCTGGAAATAGCTTGTAGGAGGTGAGAGTAACACTGATCAAGAGCCTGTCCAGGGGAGAGTATAGCTCTGTGAAAGGAGGATTTGTTCCTGTGGCCCATGAAACCAGAGCAGGAGACCTACTTTTCTTCTTGGAGAAGCATTAAATACCAGAGTTTAAGGAGGAGATAAGATTTTCTGTAAATTTCCACTTTGTACAAAATGAACTGTTTATAGAAGACTTTTTCAAATTACAGTCTGTCCTGAAGAATTCAGATACCAATCTCAAAATTCAAAGATAAGTGAGTTTCAGAAGTTCTCCAGATCTTTAAAGTACAATTATCTGGGGTTTGTGGGGTTTTTTCTACTTGTAGAAAAATCAAATTATATCTTAGGAGCATATGGCACTTGTGCTGATTAGGAAAATAAAATAGTTCTTAATAGCTTTAGGAAAGGATGTAAAATCCAGTTTTGACCATAAAACACGGTGGCTTATAAAGCGTGGAATGCCTACTGGCTTCTTTGATGATTCTGGCCAGCAGTCAGGAAATACTGCTAAAGTAGCATTGCCACAACACTGGAGGATCAAGGGAACTGATATACATTGCATTTTTCTTACGTCACCTGGCAGGGATTGTATATAAAATGCATGTGGCACCTGATGGAGCCTGTTTAATGGTGGGGATAGATATGAGAGCCAAGGAGAGACAGACAGAGTTGATTCGGGATGGCAATACCATCCTGCTGTCTCATTTCTGGTTCAAGACAGAGAAAGCCTGCAATTTATCTTGATTGTGCATTGCCCTCATTTATCTAAAAGATATATTCTTTTTATTTCTGGATTTGGCAGGAAGTGCAGCAAGGTAGGCCACTTCTTTGCCATTCCTCTGAGCTAGTGTTGGTTGCTCTCTTGCTCAGACCCTTGACCTTGCAGGTGGACACAAACTTCTTCCAGCCTCTCAGGCCCCAGCAGCTGCTCCTGTATTTGTGCCTCGGTAAGACAGGCACAGCTACAGGAACATAGAGACTCTCAGAGTGCACCATGTGCAACCACAGACTAAGAATAGGTGGCTGCAGTGCGGTGCCCAGCTCTCTCTTTGGCCCATCCCAGTTTAAACAGGTTGGCAGTGACTTCAGGTAAATGCAGACAAGTTATTTCTAGGCACCTCACTTTATGATGTGTTTTGCTTGTGTGCTGGGCTCTCACAGGTCAGCTATGCCTCATCCAGTCGCCTCCTGAGCAACAAGAACCAGTTCAAGTCCTTCCTCCGCACAATCCCCAATGATGAGCATCAGGCCACGGCGATGGCAGACATCATCGAGTACTTTCGCTGGAACTGGGTGGGGACAATTGCAGCTGACGATGACTACGGCCGGCCAGGGATTGAAAAGTTCCGGGAAGAGGCAGAGGAGAGAGATATCTGCATTGATTTTAGCGAGCTCATCTCCCAGTACTCGGATGAAGAGGAGATCCAGCAGGTGGTAGAGGTCATCCAGAACTCCACAGCAAGGGTGATTGTTGTTTTCTCCAGTGGCCCAGACCTGGAGCCTCTAATCAAAGAGATTGTCAGGCGAAACATCACTGGCAAGATCTGGCTGGCGAGCGAGGCCTGGGCCAGCTCTTCACTAATAGCCATGCCGGAGTTCTTCCGTGTCATTGGCAGCACCATTGGGTTTGCACTGAAGGCAGGACAGATCCCAGGCTTTCGTGAGTTCCTGCAGAAGGTGCATCCCAAGAAGTCCACCAACAACGGCTTTGCCAAGGAGTTTTGGGAGGAGACATTTAACTGCTATCTCCCTGATGGGTCCAAAAATTCTCCAGCTTCGACTTCCTTCCATAAGGGCCATGAAGAGGGACTGGGAGCTGGAAATGGAACATCTGCCTTCCGACCTCCATGCACAGGAGATGAGAACATCACTAGTGTGGAGACACCATACATGGACTACACACACTTGCGGATATCCTATAATGTGTATTTGGCAGTCTATTCCATTGCCCATGCCTTGCAGGATATATATACCTGTACCCCTGGGAAAGGACTCTTCACTAACGGGTCCTGTGCGGACATTAAGAAGGTTGAAGCGTGGCAGGTAAGTCCTTCATTTGTGTGCCTGCACAATGTACCTGCAGAAAAAAGACAAGCTGTCCCAGATGCCTTTTAGGGTGCCTTTCATAATCGTGGGTCTCAGACACAGTGTAAGGCTCCTGTGCTTCCTGTGCACACTCCCACCCCACAGGAAATGTAAGGTGAGATGTGTTGGGTTTGCCTGCAGTGAAGGAGCCTTAAACCAAGTGAAATTTTCTTGCCTTCACTGCGGGCCAAAAGTGCACACACAGACAATTACCACAGCCTGGCTGACGCAATGTAACTTGATCATATATTGAGCCTTACATAAACAAGTGGGCCTAGAGAGAGCACATAAACAAGGAAAACAGTTTTTAGAGTTCATTTTCTTTGGCAGGCTTTACATCTTTTGCAATCCCACAGCAATTTTCCATACAGGCTGTATTTTTTCCCCACAGGTTTAAGCTTATATAGGAACAAACTAAAGCAGGTTGAGTAATGAAGGAAAATAATGTGTGGCTATTGGGCAGAAAATAGATAGCTGCGTTGATTTGGCAGTGATATTTGTGAACTGGTAAATGATCCTAATGATTTAGTCCCATTTACCCATTCATTCAATGCAGTCTGTCCTCTGGCACATGGATGGTGGTCTGGCATTTTGTCTTCTGATCCGTTATGAATAGTCTATACCTTACCACGTGTTTGATCATGCTATCCAGTGTGGTATTCAGTATGTGGTTTTAGTATCTACTGCATACTTAAAGAACACAATTAACATGGGCTATGGAATGACAATACGCAAAATATGTTGCAAATTCTGTTTGCCCCATTCTGGTCATCACAAAAAGCTTGGGCCCAAACATGCCTGAAATCAGAACAACACAGGTGAATAAGAGGAGGGTCATATCTCCATTTGCATGGGTAATTTCCTCTCTTTGGGATAGTCTAACCAAAACAAAGGCTCTCCTTGCCACAAACTGCAGGTGTTGGGTCAGCATTCACATGTGGGAACTGCAATTTGTTCCTGTCTCATCTCAGTCAACTCAAAAACATCAGTCAGATCAAAGGAAAGGGCTTTGTCTTGGGATTTATGGGAAACTTGCACTGCTCTAGGTACCTGATCAGGTTTACCAAAACCACTTTACTCTGAGCTGATGAGTGCAGGCTTTGACCCTGGTTTAGAGGAATCCTGTGATTTCTGCCCCTCCTTTGAGGTGTCTGTCTTACAGAGCTATTCTGCTTTTCAGGAAAATACTGGCAGAAGTGGGCAAGTCGCAATTTTAGCTTTCATAGTGTCAGTAAAAATGATCCAGAATAAATGTAGGTTTTATTCATTCCTTTATACCTTGTCAGCTTGGAAAGTAAAGTGGGATATTTATGCCATTGCTAAATAAAATAATGTGTTTGTTGAAGATTCCACAATCGGGAAGAATGACCTCCCGTTTCTGTGTTGCTTGTCTGGTGCTGAAGGATATATGCACCAAAATGTAAAGCATGCTGCTGATCGAGGCTTTTGGGTATACATCCTTGCCTGAAAGGAGGGCGTCAGCATCAAGGAGTATGTGGGGAATGACGCAACTGGGCAGGCAGTGCTAGAAAGCAACAGGCTATACTTGAAACGACTCCCATTAAATGGTGTTGGCTATCAAGCATATTTGATATTTGTGTGGTTTTTCACTTCATTTCAAAATCAAACACGTGAATAGCAGGTAAATGCCAAATCTGTGTGCACACCTACTTCATACCAGGCATTGTGGCTCATTAACCTCAGGAAGCTTTCCTCATCCCTGGAGTTAATGAGTTCACCACACAAACGTGCATCCTCCAGCATCTCCAGAGAGATGTTCTCTGACAACCAGGCAAAAGAAAATCTTTCTGGTACAGTTAATCTAATTTGCAGAAGTACTTCTGCTGGTGGTCACCACCTGCTCCCTTTCTCACAATCAGCTCAAGGTTTTCTTGATGGGAAGTGACCTGAGAGAGCAAGGACAGTGTAGGAAGCCTCCATACCTGTGACTGGAGGCAGCAGCTGCTCATAGTGTCTGCAATTACCGGCCAGGTGCTGTGTGGCACAGATAAGGTGAACCTGGTGAACTTTGTGGCTCCATTAGCCTGAGCTCCTGTCCAGAGCACCCCTTGCCAGGGGGGATGGTGGCTTAGGAGGATAAATGATACATTTCACAATTTAAGTATGTACCATTTAATTTTGTTACCTTTCAATGGCATTATCCTATTAACACATACGAGGTTTTTATTGTTGTCTGCTAATGGCTTGTTTTATGTACTTATACCAACTTTTTGGAGGACATGTTCTATATAATTTGTAGAGGGTGCTTGTGTGGGTCTGTATATAAAACCAGCATTTTTACCTCAGTGATCAGTTTGTTTGAACTGGGCAGCAGGAAGCCTAGCACAGAATTACTGTGAGTTAGTTAAATGGAGTGCAGTTCTTCTATTCAAAATTAACCATCCACAGTTTAAGAAGGCTCTAAGTATGTTTCAGCATGGAGAGCACAGGATTTTCCTGTGTCTCCTGAGCTGAAATATTAAATATTACCAATTTTGGTCTCCACTTATTTGTGGCTATATATATAAGAGGCCACTTAGTCATTTTCTTCACCTGAATCAGTGAGCTGTAGCAAACCCTGTCTGTCAACCTGATCTTGCTTCCTTTTGTTTTACCAGTGCCCCTGAGCTAGCTGTGGGCATCCTCACTAGAGTTGGGACGGGTCACCCCAAGCTCTGAAGTGTCCCCAGCATGTGCAGAGAGGCAGGCACAGACTGAGATGATGAACAGGCAGGACAGTTTCCAGGCTGTGCCTGGAAGAAGCTGTGCCATTTACTTCACATGGATAGCTGCCCAGGGGGTTCAGAGTCCTTTATCTGAAAATAGGAAAGCTGGCCCTTTGGAACTCTACAGAAAATTGCAGACTTTAATAGGATGTCTGTGCTGCCCTTGCTCTGAGCAATCTGAGCTGTTTTGTTTTAAGAATCTACCCTGCAGCAAGGTAGAAGATAATCCAGATGCACACCTTTGCAAGATGCCTGCAAAGAGCAGATAGTATTCTCTGCATGTGCCATTGTTGTGTCCTGCACAATATTGAACAAGATCAGGTCAATTACTTCTTTTTGTAGTGTTTTGTTCAGGTAACAAAAAAGCACGGGGCAATCCAGAACGAAATGTGTAAATTCTGTCACTTTTGGACAAGGCAAAATTTTACAAAAAGTGCTGTGAATTAAAGTGCATTACTGCCAATAGTATAAGAAAAAGAATTCTCTTAAAGATCTCCAATACCTCTGGCTGCCCATTCTCTTCTGCTGATGGGGTGTGACTTTTTAGAGACTGTATGGCATTGAGCTAATTCTGTACGTTGCTCTGGTTCATGGATTCACCTCCCCCAAGCACAGGTTTTCCCATAAGCTACAGAATAATGCTGGGAAGGTATAGCAAGGGGTAGGACCTCAGAATGGCTCTACTGATGCTGCCTCTTTGTCAAAATTCCCTGCATCTTTGGTCTGTTTCTCCATAACAGCTCAAACAATCTGCTTTTGAAGCCTTTTTGTCTTAATATGTTCCCTGATAAGGTTTCCTAAGTCCCTCGAGTTCCTTCATTTTCTTGGTCTCTGCCCATGTGGCTGTTTCCACGGTCACTTCTGACAGCAAGTCTGTGTTATTTTTTCAGTTCTCCTCTGAGCATTTACAGCAGCCTGTCTTTGTCTCTGTCTCACTTTAGACACTGTGTGGTTCTGCAAAAAAATAGGACGAAGGCTAGTAGGGGATCCTAATCTGTCTTTCAACACAAATATTTACTACTTTATAATATTTATGTGTAAGAAGAGGAAAGACCTCTCTTTTCTTGAGACATAGTTCACTCAGTTGCTGCTCAATCATTTGGATTCCTTATGATTGCCAACAAGCAGCTGACAGGCCTCTCTTTCTGTCCTGCAGTAAAAGCATTGCAACGAAATGGCAAGAAAGGCTTCCAGGGATTTGAGGAGGCAAAGGTGCACAGTCACAGGGTCATGGAGCAGAACATTCTTGGGCTGACTCCTAGGCAATTTGCAGGTTGTGGTTACTGTAAACTGTGAACTTATGGCATGAGTGAAAAATGAGAGCTCTTCTGTGCACCAAGGCAAAGCATACTGCACGGGCTGAAAAAATATGTTGTGCTGATAATTTGGAGGTTAAAGATGTGCTCATGTAAATTATTCTGCGCCTAGAAATCTGACTAATTTCAGACTTAATGAAAAGCTGCTATATGCTTTTCACAAAACAAAAACAAATATGAATTGGCTTCACCTAGCAACACCTAAAGTCCTTTATTACATCTGTGCAACTCCCAGACAACAGTTCCTTCCTAAGTGCTGGTGATGTGCATTATGAAGAGGTAAAAATGGATTGGTGCCTTCTGTAGCTTTACATTTAGGTATGTCTGCCTGGCTGGAATTGATTCTGCAAGGCTTTAAAGAGGTAAATGATGCCTTAGCTGCCATACATCTCTCCAGACCTTTGAGCCTAATGGCTTATCTAATCAAATTCTGTGTCTCTTAAACTATAGAAGCCTGTCTGAACAATTCAAAAACAGCTGCTTTGCAGTATACTGAATTAAACAGTATCAGAACAGCTATTAACTGTGGCTGGTGTGAAAATTAGTCATTTGGGAAGAACTGCAAGGAAGACAGAGGAAGCTGCTGAATATCAGGCAACTGCAAATCTTCACCTAGTCTTCATTACAAATGCAATGGAGATGTATTAGTCATGAACAGAAAGCAAGCAGTGTGCTTTTGTTGAGGGAGACCAAATTGAGAGGCAGACAGCTTGAGCCACACACAGAAATGTGGGTCAATAAACACAGCTATTCCCCCACAAGGGCAATAACAGATGACTGCTTATTCATCAATTTAGAGATAACAACCTGCCATCAGCAGAGAACATCACTTGTGAGATCTTCAACTAAGCAGACAATAAATGGAGTATTATTTAAATGCCTCTGCAACTAAAAAGAGAAAGACTTAACTGGACCTTACTAAGGGGGGAGGGGAGTGAGTCAGAATGTCACCAGTAGAAAATGTGCTGGGAAACCATCTCCTTGACAAGGTTGCTAGAAGAAGGGTGAGTTAACTGCATGCAGCACAGCCTCTCTGTTGTGAAGAAGGGAGTTCTGGTTATTAATTGCTTGGTAGAGAGTAGCTGATATTCTTTTGAATTGGGGACGTACACACTCTCTGCTGACAAAACCCACGGTGTTCCTGCCCATACTAAAAATGTTGAATTTTTCATAAAAGTAATTTGTATATAGTCCTTTATATGCTGCATTGCAGCAAAAGCTGTATTTGAAAAGAATTGTTTTCTTGTATTTATGAAGCTCATTTATGAAGTGCCTGTTTCACTTGGGGAAAAGAAGTAGGTTTTGCAGCCTATAGTGGACATGGGAATTTTAAGGAAGATTCCATGATATGCTCATATAATGTCTGTCTGTAGCGACTTAAGATGATAATTATAATTATCGTTTGAATAGCCAAGACATCAGGCACATCTCTATTACACAAAAGCATATAAAGTTTCTTCTGGGACTGAGCTTTCCTGATGCTACTCACAAATGGAGCAGGTGACAAATGGCACTTTGAGAGCTTCGTAAAGACACTCACAAAGTGAAAAGAGAAAACAAGCTGGGTTATAAAAAAAGTCAGTTTCACTTTATAACCATTTCTCTGTCTTGGCTGATTTCCATTTATCCCAAGCTAGGGTTGAAGCTAACTTCAAAGGCATGATAACATAGCATAGTTTATTATTTCTTTTCTTTCTGGGTAGTCAGCCATCTTCACAGATGCTTTACTAACCAGACACAGAGTTTTATCACCAAAGTGAACTTTCATGCATTATGAAGGATTCATGTTACTCCATATAGTGGGTGAAGTTTGGAGGAAGGAGAACAAATTACCTTTTATGGTGACCCTTTTGCTGTGTAGAATTCTAAGAGTGATCTTCCTACTGGACTAGAAGCAATGCTTTGTTCAGAAAGGAGTTTTACCTGTGTCTGTAGGAGGAATTACGTGAAAGATTTTAGAAACCAAAGTCTTAAACATGAGATTTATTTGTTGTCCAAGACTTATATTGATAGAAGAAATGGAAAAAAATAGATTTAAGCTAGTAGCCAAGTGGAACTTGTGCCCAAACGTAATAAAAGTGAATCCACTGGGACACGAGTTGACCATTGATGGGACCTCTGACTGTGTTTGCAATAGATGCCCGCTCTGAATGTCCAAAACAGTTGCATGAGTTCAGTTGATTCAATATGACTGTAGGAAACTTTGGAACTCTGTTTGGATAGTAGCTCTTATATAGATTATAAATAACCATTGAACTCAGGTTTCATGAACTACCATGGTTTTGTTAAAAGAAATGACACCTAGTGTGCAGAGTCTGTTGGTTCTTATTCTAACAAAAAAAAGGCTGCTTACCGAGGCATTCAAGTAATTCATCCTGTAGTTCCAAACAGGATAGAATTTACAGTCCAAAGCTATGACGTCCTCCTGGCTTAGAGAAAGGCACAGTTCTTCAAAGCAATATCAGCCGTGTTTTGTGCAGGATGCATCTTCAGACCTTATGGGGACTTAGAAAAGACTGATCCATAAAGGGCTGTTAGAAGAGAGTGACAGCAAATGGATGCAAAGGGACACATATATAGCTTTGTTCTCTGCACAGCTGGGTAGAGACAACATTAAACACCTCCCAGAAAAGACATTTCAATCAGGCTCTGATTACACAAGACAACATATGTGACTTATGCTACTTAAAAACACTGAGCTTGTAGGATAACCTTTAGCTTTATTATTTATAGCTTTAATAATTGGACAATGCTTTATGTATTATTTTTAAAAGCCCTATTTTAAGTTGCTAGATACTTCACCATAATAGTTGTGTGCAGTATGATTACCTCCCAAGAGCATTAAAGCATTATTTACTCAATCAGGATTTCTGCCAACAGATCCTTCACCATTTGTACACAGCACTCTGGGCCATTGTACCCAATGGACTTCTCCATAGTATATTTGCCACAAGTGAAAACCAAAGCAATTATGACATTAAGTCTAGACTAAGTGGCTGTGATGGTTTATTTGTGTTGTGGCTGCAGTTAAAGACAGCAGCATGCAGAGTACAGTACAAAATACTGTCTAACAGTACAGACAATTAGCTCTCATTGTACCTCTGCCATTGTCTTTGTCCAGAGACCATCTGTCTCCAAAAAACCTTAACAGAAACCCAAAAATGTCACTTTCCAAATGACCATGCAGTTTAAAATCCTTTGTATAATAAACTATGTAAATTTATGCCACATTCAGGAAAGTAAGTAATCTTGATCCAGCTAGGGGATGCTTCACATCAGATGTAAAACCTAGGTATTTCACTTATCAAGGGTTGTGTTTGACAGCCAAACTTGGCTTTAGCAAGATTTATTTTCCCCAAAGACATGCTGACTAGTAGACCTTTTTTTTTAATTAGTTTGATCCATGGCAGGTCACATCTCTTGTCACAGATCTTGTCTGATTTCCAGTTGGGATTTAACTGACCTTTAGTTTCATTGGTCCTTACTTGGCCTTGCTCTATTAGATTTAAAAGTCCAGATGAAGTATGCATCATTTTTGTCCATATAGTATTTATGCACATTGATCAAATATTCCACATTCTTACCTTGATAATTTAAACAGAGTGGGCCTTTAATTATATGTTTTATCCTTTACTTCTGTATCTTGTCTATTTACTCATCTTGCCTTTTGGCTTATATTTAGTATTCCTTCAACAGACTCAGCACAGCCAGATAGTGAAAAAATTCCCACATTTGCATACTCTTATTATTTCCTCATTTGTAGGAGCACAAAGTACATAAGCTTTCCTTGCCCCAGCATTTAATGGAAAGGTCACATTAAGTTGCCAGTAACACTTTGCAGCATGTGGTACCCTTTCTGTGCCTGTGGCTTGAATTTCTTATGACTTGATGCATAAGCCAGAATTTCACTGTATTAAACACAGATATTTGAAGGTTATCTGGGGGAAATGCTTTGTCCTGAATATTATTTGCCATTCCCTTAATCCATGAATTTTCTTCAAATTTCCCCAGCAGTGTTTTGTATCTGCTGCCAGAGTATTGATGAACATATTGGGAAACAGTGGGCTGTTTACTGAGGCTGGAGGAATTCCCCCATGAACTAATGACCTGTCTCAGTTCAGACCTGTTGGGCAATTCTTGATTCGTGGATGGATGCTTTCCATAAAATGTAAAGCTCAAATATATCGCTTTTGAAGGGGTGTATTTGCCAACCAAACTTGGATTTAAGAAGATCTATATTTCTCAATGCTTGTTGACCGGTAGCAATTACGTCTCTGTCATATAGTTTTGCATGAATTGATTCTCAACCCTAAACTCTTACTTTTCCATTGTTTTTCCTGTGATTGATGTCAGACTAATCAGCCTTTGGCAACTGAGGACATTCACAATATTGTCTTTGCTTGGCAGCTGTTGGAGCCCACCAGAGGCTGACTCTGGGGCAGCCCACTGAGCAGAAATCCAAGCCTCAGTAAGAGGAGTTGGCTGTGATTCATGCCTTTCATAGACTGTCCTAGAGGGGAACTTTGGGCACACTGTTAGGAGTGCATTAGATGTGCATGTGGAGCAGAAAAATGGACTGGAATTGCTGTATTGAATAATAGTAGATAGCATATTGACTTTGTCTTTCAAAGCCAGTGGCATTTTTATGTGTAAATCATAAACCTACTGTATTAAGCTCTCTTTATTGCTTATGGAGTGCTGTGATGAACTGTCTGGTTCTGTCAGCCTTTTAGATCCGATTTAAATTGCTCAGGCTGCTCTCTAATCTCTTTTTAAGGACCTTCTACCTCAGTTAATGTCACATTATGGCTCCAAAACAAGTGCCCTTGGGATAAGAATGTCCATGTTTGGGGTTTTTTTTCTGATAGCAAGGGTAATTCATTTAGATTTCCTGCTTCTCCATAGCTCTCTTTTTAGCTTTCCATCCTCTTTAGCTATCTCTTAGAGCCTTGTATCATGAGGATCTAGCATACGAGACACCTTTCAATTTTAATATGTTCAAGGAACTTCTTAATACATTGCCTGGTGATTTTTTTTCTTATTTCTTCTCCAGGTTCTTTTATCTTCTACTTTCTGTTAGTATAACACTTGTTTTTCACAGCCTTGGCTGGAGGGTCTGTGTTGGATTAGTGCTTTTAGAGCACACCATAATAACTACTGCTGTTTGAGCTTTATTTGTACGATGAAGATAGTGATGTTTCATTACTCCTTAAATAATGAGCTTCTATTTTAATGAACACAAACAAAATTCTGAACTAATGATGGGTTTATCATACACACAGTACAGTCAGTCAGTGTTTTCCTCTAGCTTTTCCATGGATTTTTTTCCATTCTGTTGTGTACAGAGACCTCTGTCATCAGTGTACTACGTCACTGGGGCAGAGACTACTCAGAAGTCTGATTGATTTTATGTAGCATTATACCCTGCATCTAGGGTTTTTCCACAGACATGGTTTTTCATTTTGCTGCCATGATTTTTGTCCCAGTTCCTATGAACTGCACTAATGCTCACAGTATTTGTAGGAACGGAAGAGATGCTGTCATTCCAGTCATTTCTCTCCAGAAGAAATCTATTGAATCAGTAGATCAGAGTAAGTCTGTTTGAGATGGCGCTGAACTGGGACCGAAGCTATTCCAGATGCCTTAACTCCTGAAGTTGCTTGTGGGAAGGATTCTTTTGGACTCTAGGGAACTAATAGTATGATATCATGCTTTGGGCCATACAAATATATTGTGGGACTATCATACAGCTGGATCTTAAAATGAAAAATGTTAGAGGTAAAAAGTCTTTTGTTATCTCTCTTCTCCCTGGAGTTAGTCAGACTCACTAACTGCAGTGAATTGAAACAACACTGGTCGAACAAGCATTTTGACAGACTCAAAATTATTTTTCTCTTTTTCTCATCAAAAAAAAGGAATTACAATTAAAAATTGAACTGTCACTTGAAGGTCACATTTTAAAGTTTGACTTTGAAGTATATATTTGCAGTGAATTTCATTTGACTGGATTTCACATGATGTTTTTCCTATGTAAATCTTTGGTCACATTTTGTGGAACCATTATTCTTTATCATAGCCCAACTAAGTGACGTGTTGTTCACCATCAGCTCAGCATTATGCAGTACAAGCTCAGGACTTGTGTTCTATAGGTAATTGCATTTGGAATTGCAGCTGTGCACAGAGCCAGCATGAGTTGTGGAGGACCTTCAGGAAAAAAAAATATCCTGGTCCCATCCTTACTGTGTCCTCTGACCTCCTAACTGATGGTTAAATCAGTCTGGAAAAGCAGCCATGCAATGCCAAAATAATTTAAGATAATTTCTTGATTCCTCTGGGTACCTCTGTGACTCATCAGACAGGTCTTTAGGAAGCATTTTAGACCCAGATTTTAATGGAATTGAGACATCTGCAAACACCAATAAATACCTAATGGGTTTTTCTGAAGTATGACAGCCAGACCTGACTTGTGCAGCCTCTGTTGTGAAATCTACTAAGCTTGTGCTTTTGATTTCTTTCTAGACATCTTTGTAAATATAGTACTGTAGTAAATCTGACCCTAAATCAGATTAGTCCCATTTTATATCAAGTCCTATTTTGAAGTGCTTGCTTTTGACATTACATTGCTTACTCCTAGTGCTGTAGCAGCTGTGAATTTACTTCTGTCACCTTTCACTGTTAAGAAAGCATCAAAGCTATTGCCGTTTTGAATCAGCACAGCAACGTTCCTTGGCTGCTGACAAGAAAACCACATAAGCTATCCCATCAAGTTAATCCCAATTACAAGCAGTAAAGTTGGTCCTTGTAGGAAACTAGCCTTCATCAGTTTTCCAAGCAGACTAAGCACTCACAGCATAGAGACAAGAGAAGCATCAAGCACCCTCCTCTGAGCAGCAAGTAAGGTGTTTTCCAACACAGTCCAACACAGCTCCTTTCCCTCCCAGTTTCTGCAAGTTTCTGTTGGAGGGCCTTTCTCACAAAGAAAGGGCAAAATGTATGCATGGGTCCACACATTAGCCCTATTTTTGTCCCTCCTCAAGGAGAGGGCAATGGCAGTGGAAAAGGTGGAGAGAGATCCAGCTCTCATCTGCCTAGGGATCTGGTATCCTTGCAGAAGCAGAACTAAACCAATTATCAGTTACGACAATCAGCACATCTTGTCATGTCAACTGCATGTCCTGTATTTCTCTGGAGACCTGAATAAAGTTAGTTGTCTTTGCAGAGATAGGGGTCTCTACTTCTATGAGAATATCATCTCCTCCCCATAAATCACTAAATGTGTCATAAACAATTAAATAATCCCACACTTTTATTTCTCTTGAAGTCAGAAATAGAAATCAGACTGATGGTTGAAGAGCTATCATTACCACCTCTGGACCTCTCTAATCTTTCTTTAGTTTTATTCTTCTTTTCTGGTCAAGTGACTTGAATTAACTGCATTTTCCAGGGGAGAATATGTACTATTAATGTACATATTGTCACCATATTTTCAGTATCATTTTCTGTCTTACTTTCATGTGCTTATATTTTGTTTGGTCTTTCAGCTGCATAATGCACAGAGTGTTTTTACTGAACTGCCTACAATAATGAGCAGGTCTTTGTCTTGAGCAGTTTGTTAATTTTCTTCAATAAAGGTTATGAATAGCTTAAATTACTACTTCTGACATATGGCACATTGTTTTTGTCATACACATTTAGCTTTCAGTTGTGTTATCCAATGACCTGCCTAGATTCACAGGGAGGTCATTCAGTACTTATCAAAGCATAACAAATTCTAATGTTCTTAAATTATTCTCAGCCTTTGTACAGCTATTCTTGAGTCTTGAACTGAACTCTTGCTTTCACCCTGTTTTTCAAGTCACTGGCAGATCTAGAATTTCACCAGAGCTGGGATGTGCACCCCATCTTGCCAGATTTCCTTTGCAGTATTGTCCATGCATCTCTGGCTGACTATCAGTGTTCTCTCTCTTCAATTCCTTGCCAGCAGCCCTTCATTGAGAGTTTATCTCCCTTTGTTCATCTGCACTGCGGCAAACCTGACAGTTTCAATCCCAAAGTACAGCCCAGGCTTTGTACAGTAGGTTCTGACTAGTCTTCATTATTTTGGCACGAAGTGTTCAGTATCCCAACTATAGACCAGGCGCTCCTTGTGCAGGAAGCTGGGTGTCTGTAACAGAGAGACATCCACATTTTTTGTGGGGTGTTTACAGTGAGAGTCATGGCTCTGTTCCTGGGTCCATTTCAACTTCTCCACCTGAGTTACCCATAAAATGATAAACAGTCACTTCTTCAGAACAGAAAACAAATAGAAATGGAATCTGGTGACCAGTGATAGGACTTGAGGGAATTCCATGAAGCCGTGTCAGAAGAAGTTTAGGTTGGATATAAGAAAAGAGGTTCTTCACCCAGAGGGTGGCTGGGCACTGGAACAGGCTCCCCAGGGAAGTGGTCACAGCACCAAGCCTGACAAGAGTTCAGGGAGCATTTGGATGATACTCTCAGGCACATGGTGTGACTCTTGGGGTGTCCTGTGCAGGGACAGGAGTTGGGTTTCAGTGATCCTTGTGGGTCCCTTCCAACTCAGGATATTCTGTGATTCACAGGTAGTATGAGGTAATGAATCACTGAAAAACTCTGTCTTCTGAATGGCCTTTGGTTAATGGTGTTGGCATATCCTGGCTTCTTGATTTTAAAAACAACGCCTGAATTACATGTTGTCCCTGTTGGTGTACAAAGGGCAGCAGGGAAGGAGTGGAGTTTATAGAGGGGAAGGAAAGTTTTGCTCCTGCTGGTAAGAAAAGTGCTGTGGGCAGAAGGATGCAATTCCTCTTCCCCTGCCTCAGGCTTCTGGAAACAAGTATTACTGATGCAAGGGACTAGGGCCAACAACCTTCCTGCCCACTCAGGTCCTCTGTGTCAGAACCAGTTGATGCTTTTGGGAGAGCATAGGAGTGAGCCCTACATAAAAACCAGGCAGAACAAGATATACCAAAACAGAGAATGCAGTAGGAATTCAAGATTGATACTGAAAGTAAAAACTAGAGTTTTGCTAGCCTGTAAATGAAGATTGGCATGTAGAAAGGTGGAAGTAAAAGGAAAGAAGGAAGAAAACACAGCCCAAACCTATTACTTTAGGGTACATTTCTCCTAAAGTATGTTACAAGTGGCTCTTTCAGAACTGGCCTGGGCATATTTCCTCATGATATTTGACCACTGGCAAAACCCAAGTCCTGTGTGCCATGACCACTGGGCTGATGTGATTGCTGAGCTCTCAAGTCCTTATGCCTATTAGAGCATTATGAAGGCATCTTCTCCATGTGATTAATTAGGAATCTGAAACAAGAGAGGAAAATGGGCACCATTAGGGTTTTGCATTAGCAGTGCAAAATGAAAGGAAGGACCTGCCATCTTCAGAACAGTTGTCAGTTTTTCATCTTCACATTGCACCATAAAGTGGAATTGTTGGCTGCTCTCAGCTTGAACACTCTACCAAAGCAAACAGAAAAACATTTGGTACCCATCAGTCCAGAACTGTCTTACAGGTCTGGATAGAGCCAGGTAGAGAGAAGTTAAAATGCAGTGTGGGAAAATGTATGTTAACTCTCGACAGGATTTTTTGCAACTGTGTGTTAGGAGGAGGAGTTGTTTATCTTTATGGGGACAGACACCTACAGTGTGTCCAGGTTCACATCCCTGGTAAGACCACTTGACATAGTGAGGAAATAAATCAGAAAGAAACTGAAGAAGGAAGACATTAAACCCTTGACAGCATATTGAGACTAGTTAAGGACCTGTCACAGTTGAGACACAGTAAATGACAGCTCATAGCAGATCTGGATACTGACGTTTATTTGCATTTATTTAAGAATTAACAAAACAGAACTTGTAACTGCTTGGTGTCTCACACACTCGCTTTCCCCATGGCATTGCATCACTAGGTCTCATTTTCCCTTCCTGGCAGGGACACGGTGGAGGTCTGTCAGTTTCTGCTGTGCAGCACCTCTCAGTTACCTTTCTTGAGCATGTTTGGCCAAGATCACTGAGCATCCCCTGACATTTGTCTCCACACATCTCCTTCATCTCCAAGATCTTTTCCTGCTTCCAGTGTTTTTTTCATCCGTACATGATCTTCATCTTCTTCTTTCTAGCCCTGAGCCCTAGGCTTTGGTTGCATCAGCCCCCTAACTGGTGGATCTATCTCCTATCTTGTTACTAACTGGAGGATTCAGGACATGCCACTTTTGTTTAGCCCAGCTGCTACCAAAAGGTACAACTAGTCCATACTGCTGGCAGCTAGCTTGTGCTCCAGAGGACAGAAGTTCAGCTTTGGACATGCATTGCACACGCACAATTATCTGCTGTCTGACAGCATTCAGAATTTAAATGGGTGGTTTTGCCTTAATACTAATTAATGCTATTAATAATTAATGCTATATATAAAATATATAAATAATTAATACTATTAATAATACTGGCCTTAATACTAGTGACAGAAACTGTCCACGGTAGATCAAGAAAAGATGGAGAAAGGAAGCTGGCAAGGCCAAACAAAGGTATTAGGTGGTGTTTGTTAAAAGCAAGACAGCATCCTTCAAACAGCTAAGTCCAGTGAGTAAAATCTGAATGTTCATAAATTCTGGCGGGTTAAATGTAAAAATAAAAAAGATAGCCAAAAAAAAATAAAGAGCAACAGTCTGTAAATGGGAAAAAGATCATAAATTCTTTTTTAAACACTTCAGCAGTAGGACTGTCTGTTGAGCCATAGATAATCACTGCAAACAACAAGGTAAGGCCATGAGAGGAGAAAAGTGTGCTCCTCATGGACAAACCTAATAAGGTTTGTTTATTTATGGGGGACTTGTAGTGGATCTGTCTAACTGAAGTGACTATAGAACCGTACATGATCTTCATCTGCAAAATGAACCTTGATACTTCTGGGCAAGTGAATGGTGTTCACCCAAGTGCTCTGCCAAAGCTCACAGATGAAGTAGCTGAAGAGCTGGTTGCAGTGTCCAGCACCTCATTTGAAACATTCCTAGACCTTGAGGCCTAGAAAGCTGACAGATGTGCCATCAATTTTCTAAACAGCTTCTGAAGAAGATCCAAGGAACTAGCAGAGCCTGATTGAGATCATTATTAGAAACTGTGGTAAAAAAAAATAAAAAATAGGAAAGAAAGATAGAATATACTGAAGAGAAGTCACCATGACTTTTTTAACAAGAAGCCCTACCTCACAAACCTCCTGAAGCACTTTGAAGACATTGGGATAAAGGAACTTTTATTCATAGAGTGTGCTCAGGCTTCTTAAAGGCATCTTCTGGTAGTCTGTCACCAAATTCACTCCTTATGTAGATCAACAGTTGGTTGATAATCAGCAGAGGATAAAAATAAAAGGTGAAATCTAACATAACAAAAATGAAATTGAAGAGATCCTTGGGTGGACTCCTCAGATCTGTCTGAATAGGAGTCAAAAAAATCAAGTGCACTGTTAAGAATAGTCACACTGGAAAAGGGACAGAGAGGTATACAGAGTGTCCTGGGATCACTTCATTATCCCTTTGGTGCATCTCACTTCAATATCATGTGCAAGTCTTAAAACTGATGAACGAGACTAGGAAAGTTTGGAGAAGGGTCAATGGAACAGCTTCTCTACAAGATGTGGCAACATCAGATAGGGCTCATCAGCCTGAGAAACAGGTGACTGAAGGGAGATCTGGCAAAGGTTTGTAAAATCCTGAGAGGTGTGGAAAAAACGATTAGCAAATTGACAGTTCTTTGTCTTTGCCAACATAAGCATAAAGGTCATCAAAAGAGATTAGTAGCTGCTTTGTTCCAGTGGGGGTGAAGATGATGTGCTTTTCTCATAAAATGTAGATCTCCATGCTGTGAGAGGCTGTGCATGTGAAAAGCTCGCACAGGTGCAGAACACAAATGTGCAACGTCATGGAAGAAAAATCCACCCAAAGGTTATCGGGTACAAAGACCTCTGGCAAGGAAGTCACTGAGCTGCAAAATGTATGAGAGTGCTCAGGGGAAGTCTCATGTCCCCCTGTGCTCCTCTGTAGGCATTTGCTGTTGGCCACAGTCAGAAACAGGTCCTAGGGAGATGGGCTGCCAGCCTGACCTAATATAACTGTACTTATGTTATGGTTTTGTGATTCTCCTATAAAAGTGGAAACTACATGACCTAGAATATCTAGCCTGGATAAAGCATGGGATGCTAAAAGGCTGGGAATGCCCTAACCAGGAATAATGGGAGAGTGAGCTAGAAGGCAGCTTGCAACTCCTTTCAAATAATAGGTGTTTTAATTAAAAGGCATTTCAATTCAACATGAAACCTGTGAGAGTGGAAAAAAGAATGAAAAATTACAGAAAGAGACATCTGGAGATAGCAGCTTGCACTCCCTGCAGGCTTCCAGCAGCCGCTGACAGCATATCCAAGCCAGGAGGTCAACATTTCTTTCATAAACTCTTGGTTCCAGGATATGATACATGTACCCCTGGCACATGCACCTGCCTTGGCTGAAGCAGGGTCTTTTAAGTCTTTGTGGATTGAATCCTGCTTATTTATGTTTCTGTCTTTGGTTACAAAACACAGTGGCACATTTTTAACTGTAAAACCTTTAGCTAATCATTGATCAACTGGTCACTGTAAAATAGTGCTGTAGTTATTCAGAGTCTACAACTTCCTGTTTCAAAGTTTAGTGTTTATACATTCCTTGTCTTTTTAAACCATATTTTGACCTGGAGAGAGCAGAACTTGTGTAATATACAGATATCCTGAGACTTTCTTGCTGTCTGAAACAAGAACATGCTCTGGGAGTTGTTCTTTTACCATTTCATAAGCTGCCCTTCAGAAATTTAGACTTGAAGACAAACTTTGGTATTTGCAGGCTTTGTTACTTCTGTTGTTTCTGTTGTCCCTCCATTTGGGACTTTAATCAGAGCATGTGTCTTTCCTGCATGAGCTGATACACCTGGGGAAAGAAACATTAATTGCACATCAGTGTTTTTAAATGAATATTAACTGTCAGGTNATTAATTGTATCACGGTTGCCAGCACAGGCTTTCTTTCATGCTGCAGTTTCTTGGGTCTACCTGTCAGGTTATCTAGATCCTGAATTTTGCAACTCTAGTTGTCCCTGGGATTAACTGCTCTTATCCATAGCATACTGCTTGACAGGCTGCTGAACATTAATTGCACATCAGTGCTTTTAAATGAATACTCACTGTCAGGGNTGGCCTCAGAGATGCCTCTGCTCTGTTCTCACTGTTCCCTGATGGAGCTAGGCAAGTACCATCTTCCTGGGTATCCCTCAAGAATGAGGGGAATGACAGAGGAGCAGTCTCCTGTTTCCTTCCCCACAGCAGGCAGTGCCCTGGCTCTCCCTAGCAAGGTGCCAGTGCAGAGCACCTTCTTTTGCTGTGTCCATCAGATGAAAAGGTCCTGGCTCTGCAGTGAGATCATTCCAGCTGCACACCTTATGTCTAAGCTGGTCTGCAGAGGAGGGACAGCGGGGATGAGAAACACAGAAAAAAAATCCTGCCTTCGCTGTCTCACCCATCATTCAAAGACTGAATACTGTGGCAATATTTTGATATCCTTCCATCAACATCACACAAGCTGAAAAGGTATTGCCAGCCACATCCTGTGTAGTGCTACCATGATATTTCCAGACTCTCTCAGGCTGGCTTTGATATAGGCAATGAAAGGAGGGTAGCTCTGGGGATTTTAGCTTGAGATAGGAAGATCCCAAAAGGAAACAGAGAGAAATGAGACAATTTAGCAAAACTGACAGGAATTAATGAAGTGATTCACTTCCCCTGTCCGTGTGTTTCCAGGTGAAAAGGATTCATCAAAACGGCATTATCTGTTCTATGCCTGTGGGGTGAAGAGGGCTCTGCATGCCCAGACAAATTGATTTAATTTTGGGTTTTCTTACATTTTGCCTTCTAGTATTGTAGGTTTGGACACTCACAAGTGAGAGAGAGGGGATTGGGCTTACCAGCTGTCACAGTCAGTAGAACCACAGCAGCAACTACACCACAGTGGTCTAGGAACAGCTGAGAGCCAGGTGCCCTCAGAGTCACCTCATCTTTCCATAGATCAGCTCTACAGAGAAAATAACTGAGAACATCCATGAAATGAGGGGGAGTGTGGGGAGAAATCTGATAAGTACATAAAGCAGCAACTAACTTCTGAAGAAAAGTATGATGTGGATTAATTGTATCACGGTTGCCAGCACAGGCTTTCTTTCATGCTGCAGTTTCTTGGGTCTACCTGTCAGGTTATCTAGATCCTGAATTTTGCAACTCTAGTTGTCCCTGGGATTAACTGCTCTTGTCCACAATATACTGGTTGACAGGCTGCTGAACATGAGCCAGCAGTGTGCCCAGGTGGCCAAGTAGGCCAGTGGCATCCTGGCCTGTATCAGAAATAGTGTGGCCAGCAGGACCAGGGCAGGGATTGTCCCTCTGTGCTTGGCACTGGTGAGGCCACACCTCAAGTGGTGTGTTCAGTTTTGGATCCCTCACTACACGAAAGACATCGAGGTGTTGGAATGTGTCCAGAGGAGGGCAGTGGAGCCGGGGAAGGGTCTGGAACACAGGTCTTGAGGTGCTGGGGTTGTTTAGCCTGGAGAAGTGGAGGTGCAGGGGAGACCTTAACACACTCTTTACAACTGAATGAAAGGATGTTGTGGCAAGTAGTGTCTTTTCTCCAAAGAAACAAGTAACAGGATGAGAGGAAATGGCCTCAAGTTGTGCCAGGGGAGATTTAGATTGAATATTAGGAAAAACTTCTTCAGTGAAAGTGTAGTCAGGCATTGGAATAAGGTGCCCAGGGAAGTGGTGAAATCACCATCCCTGGAAATGTTCAAAAAATGTGTGGATGTGGCACTTGGGGATATGGTTTAGTGGTGAACACAGCAGTGCCGTGTTAACAGTTGGACTTGATTATCTTAGTTGTATTTCCCAACCTTACTGATTCTATGATTCTATAACACTTCAAGGCATGAGGTGTAAATCACAGGAGTGTACTCCTGAGCACAGGCAGAATTTGATTATTTAAAACTACACAGCCAGGAGACAGGAGCCAAAAAAAAAGTGGTATGAATTCTCCAGACCTGCCATGTGGAGAATGAGCTTGATTTGTTGTTTTTTTATTGAAGTGCATTTGGCTTGGGGTTCTTCAATCAAAAGTCAAGTTAGAGTTGTTTCTCAAGCATTCCTGTTTCTGAGTGATTGGTCTTTCAGAGAGGAGAGATGTCAAGTGGGAGCATTTATGCAGTGTTTGCAAGAGTGGGATGAGAGGGATGCATGGGTGACTGAAATACATCAGAGGTTGCTGCCACTTCTCTGCCTCTCACAAAAAGCTATGAGCTTGCAGAGGTGACTCAAAGAGACTGAAGAAGAATGCCAAATGGATGTTGGGGTAGCATCAGTAAGTGTTACAGAGGAGTTAATGACCTCCCTGAGGGTCATGACACCTTGTGTTGTCAACAGGGTTTGTACAGGCTCTTTGTGTGTTTGTGATGTCTATGAAAGAAAGCTTCCTACTGCTGTGATTAAATGATTTTTAAGAAAGTAAGAACTGTAATAAAGTGATTCTTCCCAGTTCTGTCCCCACAGCAGATGTGTGCTGTGGTAGGGTCGTAACACACAGGCATTCACAGTGTCTCTCTGTTTCTCTCTAGGTTCTCAAGCATCTGAGACACTTAAATTTCACCAATAACATGGGGGAGCAAGTGGATTTTGATGAGTTTGGGGACCTGGTAGGAAATTACTCAATAATCAATTGGCATCTCTCTCCGGAGGATGGCTCAGTCGTCTTTGAAGAGGTGGGGCACTACAATGTTTATGCCAAGAAAGGGGAGAGGCTCTTTATCAATGAAAACAAGATCCTGTGGGGTGGATTCTCGAAGGAGGTAAGTGCTTAAGTCCTCATGGCAATGTTTCCCAAGTTTCCACAGCTGAAATTTGAACTAACCCTACACACTGCTCGTGTTATGGCACCATGTCCCATTCACCTTACTGTACACATGGTCTCTGTCATAGTCTTTTACATCCTTGTTAATACACTTCTGCAAGTAACAGACAGCTGTTCCTCCCCTCCTGTAAATTTTTTGAGACTTGGTATTAATGATTTAAATAATGTCTTTTTTCCTGGCCCAGGTAGATAGAGTGGAATTTTGCAGTGCCATTTCAACATAAGTTAATTACCCAAGTCTGGTTGTTGACAAAGTCAAGTTTTCCTGAGCTCAGTAGTTTCATTGCTGAAAAGAGCCCAGTGTCTCTGTATCAAGAAGTATGGTTTTGCTCCTTCTTACATTCCCACCTCTTCCTGCTGGCTTCACCCACTGAGTCATAGAGCCTTCCCCTCACCCTTGCCTGGCAAACCAAACAGAACAAGCCCTGTTAATCTGCCTGGGTTAACTTGGATGTGGTGCTCCAATAGTGGGAGATGCCAGCACCTGCTGCCTTTTTTTGTAATGTACCTGAAGGTGCTTTGCAGTTTCAGAAGTAGAGATCTCAAGATGTAGTGATTGACTTTAGTCAGTCCTAAATCCTTCTCCACTTTCTTGCATATGTTAGATCTTTTCATCATAACTATTATCGTTAGCAGCCAGGTTGTGTCTCACCCACATGGTGCAGAGATCTCCAGGCTGTCACAGCTGGCAGCAGCCCAGTCCAGCCTAGGCGGAAACCCTGACTCCCAGAGAGGATGCTGAGCAGGTCTTCTGTCTGGGAAGGGACACAGAGAGCAGAGCATTAGCTCAGAAACATCACTGCCAGACCCCACTGCAATGTTTAGATGTGTTAAATCAGCACCTGATTGATGAACAAGACAATTCACTTCCAGGTGATGATTCACATTGGCAGATCAGGTAAATGCTTCTGCATTTTAGCTACACTTGCCTAATACAGTTGCACCATCAGTTAAGCCTCACCTTTACTCCAGGTACCCCAGATCCAGTTCTGGTTCAAATCCAGAGCTCTCTGAAGGTGGCATGGGTTGAGCAGAGCATACTACAACAGAAATACTGAGATCAGGCTTTTCTAAGCCCAGCTGGAGTCTCTGAGCACAAACTATAAGTGGAATTTTAAAACCCCTGATATTCTAACCCCTCCTGATAGCTGCAAATACAACTTACACTTTTCCCAACAGTTAGGATTTTATTCTTTTTTATTTAAACTGCGTAAATAGGTTCTCTAGGTCTAAATCTCTCCAAGAGAGCAATATTTATCTTCATTCTCTGTCCTAAACTGTTAAAAATGTGACAAGATGGTGCTGAGTGTAATGCCAGGGCAGGTAAATTTTGTGCATCAGAGGGGTTTGTGATTTCTGTTTGCTGCAGCCTTTTTTTCAGTTTATAGAGTTTTAATTTCTTCCAGATAAAAGGCTTGGCTCGAAAACAGTAGCCAGTACTTCACTCACTGAAGCCTTCTGTGCCCCTTGTCATCCTCAAAAAAAAGATTAAATGTAGGTCATTTTAACATAGGAGCTTCAGCATTGGGCAGCTTGGAAAAGACTGAGTTAAAGAGTAGGTAAGATAGATAGATTCATTTTGGCAGAACCTGATGAAATTCCCCACAGAATACTTAAGAATGCAGCCAAAGCAATCACAAAAGTACTAACAATTCATCTTTGAGAAATGTGGAGGGGGGGTAATGTTTCAAAGGATTAGAGGAAAGTAATCGTAATACCTATTTTTAAAGCAGATATAGGAGAGCCAAGGGAATTACACACAATTGAGCTGAGCTTCAGTAACCTAAAAGACTTGATAAAAAAAATTAAACAGTTTATAAACACTTAGAGGATAATAAATTGATAAGAACAAGCCAACATTTATTCGTCAAGATAAAATCATGCCAAACCAATTTAGTTTTCCTCCTCAGAAGCTAAATCAACTTAGTAGATAATGGGAAGCAGTGCGTGACTTCAGTCAGGCCTTTGATTCAGCCCTGTTCAAAATCACCAGTGGCAGCCTCGGGAAAGACAGTCTAGGCTGATGAAATCCTCTTGATGGATGCACTACCTGCTGAAATACTGTCCCAAGGAACAGGCACACTGTATTAATAGCAATAGGCACTAACAGAAAAGAGTCCTTCACATGGGGACCTGCAGGGATTTTCCCTGGATTGTGTCTGTCCCATTAATGATGCAATCCCAATCAGCATCTTAGAAACTGCTCCCAAATCGTGCTGCAGCAACACCTCAGAGTAACAGGCAACAGGGACTGCTCTCAGCTGCAGGTGAATTCCTGAGCCACAAAATGGTCATCTCCACACAGAAGTTGCCATTACTGAGGGCTTGCTTACCCTGTGGCTGAGGTCAATGCCTGCACACAGGAAACTTCCAAACCATACCCAGTGCTCACTGCCTAAGTACATCCACACAGAAGTTCCTGGAGATCAGCAGGTTGGTAGCACCTGGGTCAGCTAGTTTGGAGCAAACTTCCAAAAAGGTGGATGGAGGCTTCCACACAGAACGGCCCTTAGGCATGTACAGATCGTGGTACTTTGCTAACAGTAGAAATTGTGTGTTTAACTCCCCTGAGCTGAGAAGGCCATGTCCTTTGTCAAACTCTCTCTCCTTAATTTAGTTGGGAAAAGGTGAACTCAACCTCGGGTCATGCTCCTGTGTGAAAAAGGCTCAGGCTTCCATTTATTATGCTGAACTCCTTGTGTCAGTGTACTTTAGGCATGCAGAGAGCGTGCCCATGCAACCACTTGCTGCCAGGACATGACCATGCCCAGGTGGGTTCACAAGCAGCATAAATGCACAGCCAGCAGGTGACACAGCTCATCATTTGCAGCAGCAGAAGTCTTTGGATCTGCATATAGCTGCTGATTTGCATCTTTAGATGATAAGTTCTTAAAACAGGGCCTTTTTTTTTTCTGTTTCATCTGAAAACTCCTCTTGTTTAGTTAAATTTACCTTATTTTTGTGTGTGTGTCTGGGTTAGGGGGAGTCTCCAGGAAAACAGGAGGAAGTGGATTTCAAAAAACTGTTTTAATTCCCATAAATTATTAGCAGACAATATGCAATATATGGAATTGGGAATCAGTAGTCAGATTTCATCATCTCCAAGGTTGACTCATATTTCTGCCCAGAGAGATCAATTGTCTTTTCTTTTAACCATCTAATGACAGTTTTCTGGTATGTCTGTCATGGTCACATACCAGTGTTTGCAATGGCCACAGCACAGTAGAGATTACAAAGATCTGCTGATCTTCTCTATCATCGTTTGATGTGTTATTTCAGAGTAATCCCACTGCAGTGGATAGGGGAAGGACTACTGTGCAAAACATGTCTGTGCTGTGGGGGGAAGATGTGAGCATGTGAGGGTCTCCATCCAGCACACCAATCAAGCAATAACACCCTTGGAGATACCCCAAGGTCTTGATGTAGGAAGGCTGCCTGTGGGGCACTGCCACCAATAACCCTGCCTGGGCTCTTTTCTTGCAGGTGCCTTTCTCGAACTGCAGCAGGGACTGCCTGCCGGGCACGAGGAAGGGCATTATTGAGGGAGAGCCCACCTGCTGCTTCGAGTGCGTGGACTGCCCGGACGGGGAGTACAGTGATGAAACAGGTAACACCCACAGAGCTGCTTTGGGGGTTGCAGAGGACACTGTGAGCCCTCTGGACATCACCCACAGTTGTGCTCAAATCACTTCCCTGCCCTGCTGAGCTGGCAGCTGCCTTGCCAGGAGGCTTCACAGAAAGTCTGGAGGGACTTCTGACAAGGAGTTGAGTCCTGTGATCCCCAGCTGCTGTCTTCTGCTAAGCCTGCTTGTCCCTTCTGCTCTGCATTAGGAAAATTAAGGCAGAGAACTTGAAAAACAACTTGCATATAGGAAGCCTCTCAGGCAACCACAAGCAAACTCCATTGCACTGTAGAAGTAGGTTTTGTTCTTCCAAAAACCTGGAGGAAGGAGACATTACCAACCCTAATCCTAAATTCTGTAGTTATCAGTCTGCCTCCATATTTTCCTCATGTTGTCAGGGTTTTATTTCATACTTTACAAAAAGTTAAAGTTCATTCCATCCCTGGCTTCACAAGCAGAGGAGTATTTCCCCTTATAGAATCACCAACCACAGCTTCTGTTGATCACACCCATGGACATCTCTTTTGCTGGTTTCACTGGGAGCTTGGATCAAGCCACTTTGCAGTGGAGGGAAAAGGTAACCCCAGTTTTAGACATGGTTAAAAAATTTTGAATTCCCAACACCACTAGTGCTGCCCCAGTGTTGAGCATCCCCAGGGTAAGGAAGGCAAGTAAATTCTTTGAGAACAGAAGTCCCCTCCACACTGCAGAGCACTCAGGGTTTCCTCACACCCTCTCCAGTGTGCTGGTCCCAGCAAACACCACAGACCTTGCCCGAGGTGAACAATAAACTGCTTGCAAAACCAAACAAGTGTTCATTGGGAGAATCTAATTTGTGTCCTATCAGGCAGGAATGATAATTTTTTAGCATGAACATATAGGACTACAGGATGCTTGGGAGCAGCACTCAGATTAAATAGAAGCAATTCTGATCATGTGCAATAGGGGTATTTTGGTGTTTTTCACATGATTTTGGGAGCTAGCTCTGGTGACATTTATGGGGCTGAGAGGGCAACTGCCTTCTGACTCCATCGTTTCCTGCTGCAATTTCAGCTGACAGTAATGGTCTTTATTTCCTGTGCTTGTCAGTTTTATAGGCATAGAGAGCAGTTTGACAACCAGGCTCATCCAGCTGAGACAGCGATGCACCCAGAAGAAGCAATCTGCTCTCTCACAGCTCTTTGCTCCCACCTTTTTGATGGGAGTAGTGCTGGTATTCCTGCAGCCATAGAGTGAGTTAGATCAGGTCTCTGGTCTTCCTGAAAAGGAACTCTTGACAGGCTGTTTCCAGCTAGAACGAGAAGCTGTATGCCCTCTAGCGCTAACACAAAGGAGGGGGCAGGCAAGAGCAGGTTTAGGGGAGGAGGGAGATCTAGTTTACTCCCTTCAGTGGCATCACGGTCTCTAAGCCACTATAAGACAGCAGTGAAAGCACATCTTTGGGATGCATTGCTAAATAACTGCCCCTGTTAGAGGGGCAGAGGCAGCTGAATTCCTCACTATGTGAAGTTCACTCTGCCTTGCCTGCAGTTTGCAATAGGCTTCCAGGTAAAAGGCACAAGAAAAATAAAAATTATTGGCTGAATGGATGTAAATGAAATTATGTGATGATGAGAGCTTTGACTGAGCTTTTGCATCTAGTGCCAGGTTTTCACATGAACAGCTTAGGTGAGGCAAACAGTCCTTAGGAAAGCAGTATCATATCAGGTCATGGATGCTCCCTCCAACCATGCCTCAAGAACAAGAGAGCTTGAAAATCTCTGCCCTCATTAGCTGGGCACTCTTGAGTTTCTGATTAGCACCAATCTCAGCCCTGGAAGCTGTGGTCGGAGTCTGTGTCTGTGCTCAGGTGCAAAGCTCAGAGGGAGGTTGCTGCTAAAGGAGTTTCTGAATGTTTGCTCCCAGAACTCACTGCAGCCCCTTGCTATCAGGCGGGGATCCCAAAGGCGGAGGTAAGTTGAGACATCCAGCTCTCTGCTCTCAACCCCTTATCACAGCCATCAGAGGAGTCATGACCTTCCCGGCTGCAGCACAAGACCAATTTTGTTCAAAGAAGAACAGCAGAGGCAGGAGGTCCTTGCCTTTTGATCATGCCAACCATTGGCATGACCATGCCATCCCAGTAGGCACAACTACTTTCACATAGAGGAAGGACATGGAAGCACCAATTTTCCTTTTGCAAGTATCAGTGGGACATTTTCGTGGTGTGGGGAGAGTGATGTCATTAAGACACATCTTCCCCTGATATTCCAACATGAAATGAGAGTGTGCTGGGAATCAAGGGCATTGCCTGCCTTCAGGGAAGAGCAATTTAAACACTAAGACTTGCCTCTGTGGAATATGAAATAGGCTCTCAAAGCATTTAAGGAGGCAAGCACGTTTTTAATTTTCTCTGTAATAGGGGAAGGCAGGATGTTCAAATGATGATAAAAGTATGAGAGGTATGAAGACAGACAGAAGTAGATTAGAAAAATGAAGAAACAAGGAAGAGAGAGGAACAAAGCCTGTGTAACAGCTGATAGCAATTGAAGTTTGCAAAGTTTTGCCAAGAAATGGATTGCAAAGCATGAGTGTAGGGGCAGGACTTCTTTTAACCAGGAATTAAGCATGCTTTATGTTTTGCTATATAGCCCGTGGGAGGTTGGTTGTTTCAGTGTAAAACACTCTGAGACACCAACATATGATTCTGGGGATCTGCAGACACCTGAGTGTATTTAAGATGAAGGCCAGTGCGTAGCTGCCACATAACATATGTCATTCCACATTTCAGTCTCTTATTCTGACAAACCTTTCCTCTTGTCACTTCTTTTCCAGATGCAAGTGCCTGTGACAAGTGCCCTGAGGATTACTGGTCCAATGAGAACCACACGTCCTGCATCCCCAAGCAGATAGAGTTTCTGGCCTGGACTGAGCCCTTTGGGATTGCTCTGACTCTCTTTGCTGTGCTGGGAATTTTCCTGACTTCTTTTGTCCTGGGAGTCTTCACCAAATTTCGCAACACACCAATTGTCAAGGCCACAAACCGGGAGCTGTCCTACCTCCTCCTCTTTTCCTTGCTCTGCTGCTTCTCCAGCTCACTGTTCTTCATTGGTGAACCCCAGAACTGGACTTGCCGTTTGCGACAGCCAGCTTTTGGCATCAGCTTTGTCCTCTGCATCTCCTGCATCCTGGTGAAAACCAACCGTGTTCTGCTTGTCTTTGAGGCAAAGATTCCCACAAGCCTCCACCGAAAGTGGTGGGGCCTCAACCTCCAGTTCCTCCTGGTCTTCTTGTGCACATTTGTGCAGATTGTCATCTGTGTGATTTGGCTCTATACAGCCCCACCATCCAGTTACCGGAACCATGAATTGGAGGATGAGATCATCTTCATCACCTGCCACGAAGGCTCCCTGATGGCCCTGGGCTTCCTCATTGGCTACACCTGCCTACTGGCAGCCATCTGTTTCTTCTTTGCCTTCAAGTCTCGAAAGCTGCCTGAGAATTTTAACGAGGCCAAGTTCATCACCTTCAGCATGCTGATATTCTTCATTGTGTGGATTTCCTTCATCCCTGCTTACGCCAGCACTTACGGCAAGTTCGTCTCTGCTGTGGAGGTGATTGCGATACTGGCTGCCAGCTTTGGGCTCCTGGCCTGCATCTTCTTCAACAAAGTCTACATCATCCTCTTCAAGCCCTCCCGCAACACAATCGAGGAGGTGCGCTGCAGCACAGCCGCCCACGCTTTCAAAGTGGCTGCCAGGGCCACGCTGAGACGGAGCAACGTGTCCCGCAAGCGCTCCAACAGCCTGGGGGGCTCCACCGGCTCCACCCCATCCTCCTCCATCAGCAGCAAGAGCAACCACGAGGACCCTTTTCCTCTACCAGCCTCCGCCGAGCGGCAGCGCCAGCAGCAACGTGGGTGCAAGCAAAAGGTGAGCTTCGGGAGCGGCACAGTCACCCTGTCGCTGAGCTTCGAGGAGCCGCAGAAGAACGCCATGGCCAACAGGAATGCCAAGCGCAGGAACTCGCTGGAGGCGCAGAACAGCGACGACAGCCTGATGCGGCACCGGGCCCTGCTTCCCCTGCAGATCAACGAGCCCCTCGGCGCCGAGCCCGGCTTCCAGGCAGCTTCCAGCCCGGAGACCAGCTCGCAGGAGTCAGTGGCAGGAGACAACAAAGAAGAGGTACCAAGCCCTGAGGCAGAGCCTTCCCTGCCATCGGCTAACTCCCGAAATTTTATAGGCACTGGAGGCGGCTCTGTCACAGAGAACATGATACATTCCTAACGAAAGAAGGTTGTGAAAAGCACACCAGCCCCCAAGAGGAACTTGCTCACCTCTTGCTTCTGAATGGGAAAGACAACAAAGACACACCCCTGTGACACAGCCCCACCACACCTTACTGTTAGCACCAGCAGGGTAAGACATGTGCCTCCAGAGGAAGGACTGTGTCTGGGGAGCCTTGGACTGAATTTGCATTTGCTTTATTGAAACCAGGACATCTCAGAAGGACAAGTGAAGATGGCCTCTGGTGGGGCTTAAGCAGAAATCTGCATGCTGCCTTGCCTCCATAAGCTTTTCCTGCCAGACTGCAACTCAGCTGACTATGGGAGGCACTAGGCAATTCCACTATACCCTGCTTTTACATTTATGTATAATATTCCTCTTTCCCACTATGTATAATATTCCCTCTTTATCCAGTATATGTGATCTGTAACCATGTGCATCAGGACTCTCAGCTCTACAAAAGCAAGGTACACGGTTTCACTTCAGCAAAGCACAGTGGTGGGGAAAATAAAAAAGTCCCCAACATCCTGCATGCTGTGTACAGCCAAGGGTGTGAACATGTAAAGTATTTAATGTGACAGAGCGCCCTGCTATTTATATTTAGTAATGTCCCAGTCTCTCCTTTCTGCCCAACAGGAAATATTGGACAATACTCTCCACAGACTCCATTGCACTAGACCAAGCTACTAGGTTCCTCTGCTTTCCTCCAGCTGGGGTATCTTTACCTCCAGCCTGCCTGCTTTGGTGGAGGGGGAGAACAGCTTGTAAATCCCTCCCCGAGAACGTTGTGAGAGCACAATGAGATGTATCCATGATTGATTATGTCGCTAGTAGTTGTATGCTTAACAAAGAGTTGCTGCTGTACTATCCCACATGGCATACATGGCTAACCCTTTCACACCTTAGTCAGTGTTGTGCTTTGCCATATTAATCTGCCTCACACCTACACAGAGCATTGCGCTAGTCCTGGCGGACCTGATGCAAAGGGAATGAAACTAGGAGAAATGAAGAAGTGAGGGATGGAGAAGTAGCCCCCGGGTGGGGTGATATGATGGCCAGAGCAGGTGCATATCTGAAGTGTGTGTGCTGGTAGATGACTGGATGAGGAAAACATACAGACCTGGGCTCTGGGACATACACAGAGACAAATGGATAAATCAATATGTTTTGGCTGCTTTAGCCCACTTACTAGGTTATTTTCGATCTTGAAGAGAAGGCACCTACCACAGGAAGGGTGGACTGTACCTAAAGAGAAACAGTAAGGACTTCAGCAGAGAGCATAGCAGAACCTCATTACTGTTGTCCCACTCCCCCTAAAGCAGACATAAACGCTCCTGGTTTTGCAAGGCATACCTGGTTCTTCTCGATTGATGCTGAAATAAGAGAATCATTAAAAGAGAGCTTTTTTGCAGCCTGGTAAGAGAAAAAGCACCCCTGGACAGCCTGGTGGGATGAGCTAGGGTTACACTGCAGAATTTATTTCCCTTTTCCCATATTCCATGTGCAAGAACAGGCATCTCTGAAGAAGATGTCAGTACCCTCCCTCATCAAACATGAAGGTAGTCTAGACCGCTATGGAAAGGTAGACAGGCCTGCAGCTCAGTGTGAGCAGAGACAAAAGGACTGTGTGTGAATGTGTTGGGGAAAACACCACAATTCTCTTGTTACTGTTTTTGCTTGGTTGTTCTTTTGCCAGGGCAGGCAAATAAAACTTACAGGTGACATTACTGCATAAAAACTTTGTTTTGCCACCTCCACTTGTTGTTGAGAATAGAGTTTTGACTCAGGAGAGCAAAGTGCAGGTTCAGAACGCCAAGAAGGACACTATTCAGACAAGTTATTTTAACCCTTTTGTTGATCTGTTACATCCCCCTTGGATTGGGCTCAAATTTTAATTACACCACATAAGAACCAATCCATCTTTAACTGTAAGGCATGCAGATTAAAATATTTGATTAAAACTATGGCACAGCTGGTTGGAGAGGAAAAAAAAAAGTGAATTGAAAATACAAATCCTTGTAGCCACAATTTCGGAAACCACATTCTATCTCTAAACGCAGTGAGAGCTGAGAGCTGCTTCTGAAACCCAGGTCCCCGTCCCACACTGCTGATCGTGGCCTCTAGACTTAATTTAGGAATTGAGACCTGAGGTGTCCTGAGTCTAAATGCAGGAACGGGGATGAGCACTAGATGGCAGCAAGGGTTGAATAAAGCACTTTGTTTATGGTCCACACTTCCAAAAATTCTAGTAGCCAGGAAGCTGTAGTGCTAGTGAAGCAAACCCAGCACAGTAGCCCCTGAAGTGAAGCTGACAATACTGAAACATATGAGAGCTTAATGATTGAGATGAAAACAACATAAGATACAAGCCAAAGAATGTGTAGGAAAAATGGCAATGTGAGAAACAGAAAGTCACCATCAGCTGCCTTGTTTGGAGAGCGCTATTTGCTAGCTATACACACAGTAGATAATATTGACATTTGGGCGCTTTTCATTCTTTGGGTGTTTTTCATTCTTTACATTTGTTTAAAAGGAATTTTTACACTGACCAACCACCCTCTATTTTCTGGGAAAACCCCATCCACCCTCACTGCTCTCCTACCTGGAGCTCTAAGCCTTCTGCTCTGTGCACTGCCTGAGAGCTGCTGCTGCAGCCGATGGCAGTGACACACACTCTGGGCACAAGGGAAGTTCAGTGAAAAAGGACTCCTTTGGTAAGGTAATTTGCAACCAAATCTTTTTCCCCTGCATGGAGAATGGGGTTATGTTCTCATCCTACCAATTCCAAGAGAAGAGGAGGTTTGGCCAGGCACCTGTCCAAAAGCCTGTCAGTGTGTCATATAAGACACTGATGAAGACAAATTGGGGAACATAGTTCTCTTTAAAGCTCAAGCCTGAGAACCTCCGCTGGCATGCCCTACCAGAAGATGCCCCATCCCACCCATCATGGCTCAAAAACCCACTGGAAAGCCTCCACTAGTGTGGTGTTTCCTGAACCATTTCTCTGTTGTTGAAGCAACAACAGAGTGGATCAGCTCGGTGGGAGAATTTCCATGAGCAAACTTAGCAGACGGGCAGGGAACCATCCCAGTGAAGAGTCCAATCCTGCATCCCCAGTCTCCTCACAAACCTGGCAGAGCTCTGCCTGCCCAAAGCTCCAGGAGAGCACTTATTTATAGATGATAGCAGGGGAAAGAAACCCTTCTTGCCCATTCTAGTTCATGCTTCTCACCATGTCCTCCCTGTGGGTCCAGGATCTCCATTCAGTTTCTAATACCTGCTGCTATTAAATTTAGGGTTATATTGACCAAATTTAACAAGGGATGCTGCAAAGCGGGAGGAGGAAGGTAGGGGTTTGTCGCTGTTTTTCCAAGGAGCCTGGATGTTTGAATTGTAAGGAAATTCAGCTAAAGACCTAAACATTGAGCCTGAAAGTCTTTCCAGGGGATTTCTCAGAGCTGGATAATTCACTCCTTCCTTCGAGTTTCATCAGAGGGCTTTCAGCTCCCTGCCCTCTTCGAAGGGCCAGCGGGCCGCGGGTTCGAGTCCCGACCCCGCCCCGGCCCCGGCACCGCCCCGGCCGCGGGAGGAGCGGAGCGGAGCGGCAGCACGGGAGGGGCAGCGGTGCCACCATGTTGTGTGGGGGGCCCTCGGCCACCCGCCCCGCCACCGAGGAGACGCAGCAGATCGTGCAGGAGGTGAGGGGACCCGGGGAAAGGGGCACCCCGCGTAGGGTCGGCCGGGGATGCGCTCGGCCGTGGGTGAGGGCGGGGACTCCGCGGGCGGCCCGAGGGGTGAAACCCGCCAGGAGCTAGGGGTGCAGGGAGCACTGGGGGTGCAGGGAGCAGGGAGCCGCTCCCAGAGCCATCCCTGTGCCCTCCGGGCCTGGGCTGCGTCCGGGGAGAGCGTGGGCAGGGCTGGGATGGAGCGGGGTGGGCCCCGGGATGGGCCCCGGGATGGAGCGGGGTGGGCCCGCCCGCAGCCCCGCTCAGTGCGGGCAGTGTGGTTTACAGAGAGGCACACAAAGTGGTTCTTCGCAAGTCTAAGCCTTGGGCACACGGTTGGGGTTTGGGTTTGGGGTGATTCTGAGGGATTTTTGCGGGGCTGGAGTTCGGGGTTTTTGGGGGGGGAGGTTGGATAGGGAAGTAAACAAGGAAGCTCCCTCGGTGCTTCTGCTGTCCCCCGACAGGGAATTCAGCCCCAGTCACTGCCGGCTCCAGATCCTGATGCTGTGCTTCTCACAGTAACTTTATTTGCTGCTCGTGTGTTAGTGGAGCACATGCTTTTGCTCTTAGAAGTGCCAGTGCACAACCAAGTTCTTTCATGGTCCTGTTTTTGTAATGGAAACTTAAGTTTCTGCTGCTTTTTGTTTTTGTTGCCCAGGCTACAGCAGTTCCTAAACACCTACAAAGCACCCCAAAGGCACAGCAGACATGGAAATTAATATTTAACTTGTACAGTCTAATGACTCTGTGTTTTAAAAAATGAGTGATAGATGTGCATCTCCTAAGCACCAACCTGAGTTTCCAGGAAAAAGCAAATTATTGAGAATTGCTGAGCCACAATTATTGCTTTGACCTGAAAAGGCCTACATGTCATGTTAAAGTCAATGTGAATATGCTATTAACATTGGAAATGGTCTTAAAACTAGGTTTGAAATCCTGGCTATTCTGTGACAGACTGCAGTGGTTTGGTAATTCAAAAATAAAGCGTGAAGATAAAACCCGCTTGGATTCAGAAGTGGACAGAATTAACCAAAAATCTGGCATTTTCATTTAAATCACATAAATACTTTAGAGTTTGTCCAGCTTGTTTTGACTGCCAGTTTAAATTATTTAATGAAATCCAAGTGGGAAGACCCCAAACTGAAACTTGCCCACAAGGCCGTATCCTCATCTGGACAGACTATGGAGAAAACATTAGTTTTGTTTAATCAAGGTAGATTTCTGAAATCATTTTGTTTTGATTAAGGTCAAATCTTTATGGAGATTTATTAGAGCCTGCCAGTTTGCTTGGCATAAAAATATTTCCAATTCCTGCTTTTTCAGCTCTTGCCTTCAGTGCACTGTTTCCTAAGAATCCTTGTGATGACCACATGTTGTTCAGTTTTGTGACTCTGACAAGTACTTCTGCTTGCCCAGAGCAGGAAGAGTGTGACACAGAACAGGACAGCTTCCATCAGCAGTGTCTGGCTTAGGAGTCCCATAGGAACTGCCTCTGCACAGCAAGGATTTCCACCCAGGCCTGTTCAGCCTTTGGCTTCTCACTGGTAACTGTGGCAAAAGTTCTTCAGGGTGATTTAGTGATCTGCTTTTTAGTGACTGTGCTGGCAGTAAGCAAACCGGCCATGCAGAGCAGTGAAGAGCCCTCAGGGCCTGATAATTTTCAGCCCTGTGATTGAATCACGGATTATTTGGATGGGAAGAGGCTGCACCTCCTGCCTGAGAACAGGGTGAGCAGCCCCAGGCTGCTTAGGGCTTTGTCCAGTCATGTCTTGAAGACCTCCAAGGATGAAAACTCCACGGCTTCTCTGGTCACTCCTGCTCTACTGCAGGAGCATCCTCAGAGGAAAAGTTTTTCCTTATATCCAGTCTGAACCTTCAGGTTCAGTTTATGACCATTGTGTGTCTTACTTCTGCCATCACTCCTCAGTAAAGAGCCTGGCTTCTTTCAGGTACTGGAAAGTGTTCCTCAAAGTCTTCTCTTCCCTGTGCTGAGCAAACTCATTTTCTTCATCTCCTCACAGCGTGAGTGCTCCAGCCATCTGAGTTCATGGAATGCTCATGGCAGCCCTCTGCTGAGCTCACTAGGGTTTATTGACATCTTTCTTGTATTGGGGACCAAAATTGGACACAGTATTCCAAATGTTCTCTAAAAGGTGCCAAGGAAATGGCAGATACCACTTGCCGCCCTCTGGCTAGGCTCCTGCTGCAGCCCAGCATGCTGTTACCTTTGTTACCACCAGGACACAGTGCTGGCTTGTGTCCATCAGAACGCCCAGATCCAGTCTGAGATCATGAACTGTCAAGGTGAGCTGATACCAGCTCCTTTGGAGAGTGTTTCTGTCTGGGATCTCCCTCTACATACTGAATCAGGATGCTCATTTGTCTCATGCTGTGGTGAGTCACTGCCGCTATAACACCCCTGGCAAGCTGCATGTGACTCTGAGCTGTCTGCAGCCCTGGAGCCCAGTGTTCAGCTTGCTGGTGGAAGTACAAAATGTGCTGAGAGGGGGCAGTTTGGAGACCTCAGGAACCAACCTTGTGCAGTCCCTGGGATTGTTAAAGGAGCATGGGACAGGATAGAGTCAGAGAGATACTTAAATCCCCCCTGCTGCTTAAAATTTGAAAAAGTAGCTTTAGTGATGAGCACTGAAACCACTTGCTCCACCCTCTGACTCGGGAAGGGGAGGAGATAGAACTGAATCAGGGTGCCTTCTGAGGCTGTGCCCTTCATTATATTTTAGCGTGCAGCTCTGAATTTCATATGGCAAAAAACAAGTAGCAAAATGTCCAAACATTATTACCTTGCTTTTGACATACTGTTTCATAGTCTGGAAGAGGCATGGAAGCATGGCCTCTGAGAGAAGATGAAAAGCATGTTCACAGTTCCCAGGGGCAGGTTGGTCACTAGAGTGGCACCAGAGTTTGGTCCTGTGCTCTCTGGGTGCTGGAGAGGTGGGAGAACATACCGTGTTGCAGGAATTGTTACTGTTCCTATGTCACCTAGAATACCAGAGCAGTGGCATGTTGGCAGCTGTTTTTCTCCAAGGAAGCAGGTGGGATTCATGCAGGAAAGCAGATGTATTTATTCCCCTTGAATTTTGGAAGAAGGGGAGGTGCATGATTTAGCTGGAAAATCTACTTGCTGCCGGTACTCTGGCACTAGGTGTTTAGGGAAGGCTACACAATGAGGCAGTGCTGGAAGTATGACCTGGGTAGAACTGTGCTTGCAGCACGGACTCCAGGACGACTCACCTTGCCCTCATAAGCAGAGGCTGAAATCTGTTTTCCTAACCAAGAATTTACCGTATAGCCATGATGTTCTAAACAGCCAAGCATGGGAGAGAAAAGCTGCAACCCACAGGAATTCATACCTCCCTCTAGGGTATTCAACAAGTTATTCTGACTTCTTGAGCACTGATTTACATTTTGAAATATTATAGACTCCAGCAGACATGTTGGAAGAACTGTCAAGTAAGTGTTGTGCAGATTTGGTGTCAGTCTGTGATGACTGACTCACACTGCAGTCTCAGATTTGCCATCTCCCTAGACTTCTGGTCCTGCCCTAACACAAAACTTAACATGATGCATTTTGATCTGTTGATAACTTGGAAAAGCAGAAACTCCTGGGAATTCAGCAGCAGTGACCTGTAGGCCTTAAGTCCTAAATACCTTCATCTTGCATCAGTCTTAAATAACTTACTGTTTCCTTAGGTGAAATCTCAGCTGGAAGAAAAAGAAGGGAAAACCTTTGATGTCTTCACTGCAGTGGAGTTTAAAACTCAAGTGGTTGCTGGAACAAACTACTTCATCAAGGTAGAGGGCACTGGGTTGTTGTTTGGGTTTTTTTAATTAATGGGTATAATCTTTGAATTGGTGGGGTTTTTCTTTACTTGAGAAGAATGCTTATTGTTTGGCCTTAATAAGAAAAAAATTGTGCATAAAAAAAATCCATCTTCCAGCCCCTCTCCCTGCCTGTATTAAATAGAAAAATATTCTTATCTTCATTTTTGTGGGAAGATTAGGTGGTATCTCCACAGAGTCATGACTCCCAGTCTCGTTTAAAACAGGACCACACCTTCTTTTTACTGCCTCTCTGCTTTTCCATCCTCAAAACACACCAGTCTACACCATCCCTCCTGCTGAAGGCTGCTCCCACCCCACGGATCTAACTGGGTTTCGTGCGTTGCAGGTCCATGTTGGCAACGATGAGTTCATGCACCTGCGGGTGTTCCGGAGCCTTCCCCACGAGAACAAGCCACTGAGCCTCCACAGTTACCAGGCCAGCAAGACGAAGCACGATGAACTGGCTTATTTCTAGAAAGCTTATCCTGTGTGTTTTCCAAATGGTTTGTTAAGTGCTTTTTCTATGGGCTGCAAAATGTTGGTTCCTGTGCCAACAAAGGAGAAAAAAAAGTGTCTTTTTTTTTAATCATAATGGTGGGGGGAAAATCGATTTCTTTTATGCCATTTCCCTTCCTGTGCAGTCTCTGAATTTGAGGGTCATACGGCTCTCCTATTACTAATGCAAACCCAACTTTAGTTGCAACTTAATTTAGACTTCAGTCCTGTTTGTGGACTTCCTCACTCTGGAAATGAGAAGGGGAGTAACTCTATATCACTCATGTATTTGTAGCAAGGAGCAAGAAGAAAGCCTCAATCTTTTCTGTGCTGTTTTGAAACTGTGAATACATGTGTAGATTTAAACTGTACTATGTATTTTATTGGCAAAGACCTAAAGAGAGACCTTGAGCTGAAACAGTTTTGTGAGGAAGAGATAGAGGGTTACAGTACTTTGAAACAAACATTCCCTTGGTAATCATGTTCATCCTCTTGCAGCAGTAGCACGTAATGTCCCGCAGAGGGTTTAAAAAAACAAACCAGCTTGCTTATGTTAGTCCTACGGAAAAGTCCTGGAAAGGAATTTATGCTGGACAAGCATTTCTGCATTAGTAACAATAAATATTTCTTTTGATTTAAGATGGCATATTTGACTGGTGCTTCAGTGTTCTCTTTACTGCTTTTCAGTGTTAGTTATTACCTTCCTCCAAGGCTTTTTTCTCATAAGTGTTTTTTATATTCCAGGTAACCTTACGCTTAATCTATGCCTCAGTTAGAAATACTTTATTTAAATCTGGTGAGAGACAGTAACAAGAAAGGCTTCTGCAGGTGTATCAGCAGCAAAATGAAAATAAGGACAACAGCTTTCAAAACTTATTTATTGTCACAGGCAGAACCCCCCCATGACTTGCAGAAGTGAGGCACCACTATTCATCGTCTCTCAGAAGTAGGTCAGGGGATCATCTCTGGTTTTGCCAGTCTGAAAACTGACAAGGCTGGGACCTTGGTTCTCATGAGGAAGACTCTGAAACACCCTTAAGTGGGCATATTCAGTACTGGAAACTTGAACCTAGAAACCAAAAGAGCAGGAAAGTGAGGAACATGGGTTCAAAGCACTTTCAAACAAAAGAATGCTCTTTACATTCTTGAAAGAATATCTTTGCTCAGAAGCTTAATTTTAGATGTAGCTTCATTTTCACTCCCTGCAGCTCTTAACCAAGTCTGGAGAGTGACCAGTGCAGAAACTGCCTTCACCTGGAGAAAACTATTAAAAACCTTCAGGTTCAGATAAAGGGAAGTGAGTAGGCCTGATTGAAGGTGGAAGCATCAGAAGGCACAACCAGGAGAAAGGTTTTGGTTGTGTCCTGTTTTGATCAGCCAGATGCCAGCACACCAGCACACAGCCTCTTGGCATGCTCAGGGTGGAAGACATGAGACAGTGAAGAAATCTTAATGACTCAGGGATGGGACAAGATGCAGAGAGAGTGTCACCTCCTAGAGGATACAGAAAGATCTATCCAAAACTAGCATGTGGTCCTGTGAAACAATGACAACTTGAAAGCCAGGAGCCCTTGTCCGCAGAATTACTCCAAACACATCAGTGCCTGAACAGGCAACCTGACACATCTTGGTGCTTGTGGGAGTGTGTGGGAGTGCCTGAAATAAATACCTTTTCAAAGAAATTCGCCTTCCCCTCCAGGAAGTCCTCATATAAAGACTTAATGGGAAGTTGTATCATTTCATTCATTCTAAGCCAAGCACAACAGGCATTGAACTCTCCCTCTGTGAGGTACATAGTATCAAGGGAAGGTTTAATTCCTTTGGCTCTGTTTTTACATGCTTTCTGGTGGCTGCAATATGGCACTGTTTGTCTTGGTCTGGATTACATCTCAGGTTCATCTCTACTGGTAAAACATTGGTGATGCAGAAAATTCNCACAAATAACTGATAAGTTATTTTAAGGAAGCACCTGGGAAAGAAGGAGGTTTGGCAGTGCCTATCCTTTCTGGCATCAACTAAATATGAGAAGCGGGGAGCAAATGCTCACCATATCTTGAGTTACTCTTCCCCCAAAAACTACATGCCAATTTCTTTCATAAAACAATTCTGACCCTCAGCAGTGGAGCGTGTCCTACCAGGCACATGTCCCCACACCTGCGGGGTTTCAGAGACAGCAGTCTCATGCCATGTCTGCTCTGCTCCACAAGGCCAGCCTGCCCCTCAGCAGTGCTTGCTGGCCTTCAGGTGCAAAATACACCCAGCAATTTCTTCTGTGCTACTTCACAGAAAGCTGCTCACAACCATGGGTAAGGTTTTCTAGTAGAGATTGAGTGGTGCCATCAGAGGGCTCCAAACTAAGCATTACCCATTCTTCCTCCACAGCAGAGAGAGGGCTTTGGAAATACAGAAAGAACCAGCAGGCAGGTTCTACATCTGCAGCACATGTTGCAGAACCAGAACCCCAACACACCTGCTTGCTTGCAAAACTAGTCAGCAGGCCACGAGATGCTTGCACTGCATTACAAAAGGGACTCTTAACTCTGCATCTGATCCTCGGGCTGACTTCAAATGCAGCAAAATAAACACAACAGGAGGGCACAGACACAATAGGAAAACTGTTTGGCTTTGGAGGGATACAGGAGAGCAGAGTTATGACTTGTTTAAATCATTTGAGTTTGTAAGTCTTTGGGATGATCCTAAGAAACTCACCAGTCACATCTGAAGAAGCCCAGTGCATGTTTTCAAGGTTTTTCTATTCCTCCAAAGAGAGAAATTTTATAAGTGTCTTTCTTTATAAGCATCTGGAGGTAGTCCCCAATTCTATTACATCACAGTCACATAGATATTTTTCTACTACATTTGCTTCTCTTTCTAGCTCTAAGCCACCCTGCAAGTCACCAGTATTGTTTAAATGCAAAGCACTCCCTCCTATCAGATATACAAACCTTAATCAAGTAGTTTATCCCAGCAACCACTTGAGTCTTATATGCTATGGCTGTAAACATGGCACAGTTCCTCATTGTCTTGCTTTCAAATTGTGGCTTCACCTGTAGAAAGAAAGGGGAAAATGACTGACAGGTTCATATTTAAGCTTTTATTTCCCATATACCACCTAATGAAATAAACCAAGAACCCCAACTCTAAATCAATTTACACAAAGTCCTCCAGCCCTCCTTCCTAGCACTGTCCCCATCATTCTTTACAATCCTGTTAGAATTTGACTTCCTTTTTGATTTCCCCTGTCCCAAAACTGTCCAGCTGAACTGTCCCCTGCTCGCTATAGGGGGAACTGCTACCTCTGCCCTCCTGTAGTGCTGCATGGGGTTATTGTGATCCAAGTGCAGAACCAAGCACTTGGCCTTGTTAAACCTCACACAGTTGGCCCCAAGCCATCAACCCAGCCTGTCCACATCCCTCTGCAGAGCCTTCCTGCACTCCAGCAGATCAACTCTCCTACCTAGTTTGGTGGTGTCTCAAACTGACCAAGGGTGCCCTCAATCCCCTTGTCCAGATCATCAATAAAGGTATTAAACAGGACTGACTCCAAAAACTGAGCCCTGGGGAACCCCACTAGTGACCAGCCACCAACTGGATGTAACTTCATTCACCAGCACTCCCTGGGCCCATCCATCCTGAGAGAATTTTACCCAGTGAAAAGTGAACCTGTCCAAGGCATGGGCTGCCAGCTTCTCCAGGAGAATGCTGTAGGAAATGGTGTCAAAGACTCCAGGTAGACAACATCCACAGCCTTCCCCTCATCCACTAGGCAGGTCAACCTGACATAGAAGGAGATCAGGTTGGTCAAGCAGGACCTGCCTTTCCTTGCTGGCTGGGCCTGATTCCCTGGTTGTCCTGTACATGCTGTGTGATGGCACTCAAGATGAGCTGTTCCATGACCTTCTGCGGCACCAAGGTCAGGCTGACAGGCCTGTAGTTCCCCAGATCCTCCTTTCTGGATCCTCCTTCTGGCCCTTCTTGTGGATGGGTGACACATTGGCCAACCTCTGGTTGTCTGGGACCTCCCCAGTGAGCCAGAACTGCTGGTAAATGATGGAAAGTTGCTTGGCAAGCTCTTCCACCAGCTCCTTCTGGATACCTGCTGTGGATTCCATCCCGCCCCATAGACTTATGCATGTTTAAGTGGAGAAGCAGGTCACTAACTGCTCCTTCCTGGACTGTGGGAGCTTCATCCTGCTCCTTCTTTGTCTTCCACCTCAGGGAGCTGGGTACCCTGAGGACAACTGGTCTGACTATTAATGACTCAGGCAAAGAAGGCAGTAAGTACCTCAGCCTTTTCCTCATCCTTTGTGGCAATGTTTCTCCCCACATCCAGCCAATTATGGAGATTCTCCTTACTCCTCTTGTTGCTGATGTATTTGTAAAAACATTCTGTGTGATCTCTTATGGCTGGGGTCAGGTTAAATTCTAGTTGGGATTTTGCCTTTTCAACTTTCTCCCTGCATAACCTGACAACACCTTTGTAGTCCTCCTCAGTTATCTGTCCCTTCTTCCAAAGTTCATAAACTCTGTTTTTTCCCTTAGTTCCAGCCAAAACTCTCAGTTTAGCCAGTCCAGTAGTCTTCCCCAACAGTTCATCTTTTGGCATATGGGAAAACGCTGCTGGTGCATCTTTAGGATTTCCTTCTTGAAGAATGTCCAGCTTTCCTGGACCCCTTTGCCCTTCAGGACTGCTCCCCAAGGGACTCTCTCAACCAGTCTCCTAAACAGGCCAAAGTCCAAGGCAATAGTTTTTGCTGACCCCCTTCCTTACTACTCCAAGAACTAAAAACTCTCTAATTTCATGATTACTGTGCCCAAGACAGCCTCTGACCACCACTCCAAAAGCATAGACAATCTTTTCTAGGGTGCCTCTCTGCACCTGACACCCATGCTAATGACCTGATGCATTGCTGAATTTGGGCAGAGGAGCTGGGAGGGGCCAGAAACACTCAGTGCTTCTCATCACCCACCAGTTTTGCAGGAAGGCACAGAACTAATTTGCTTTCTCAGCACATCCACCTACAGCTGGCTGCCGCTCCCATGACATTCCTTCCTAGCAGGAAGGTCACAGAAAGCACCCAAGGAACATCTGGATTGTTTCCAGAGTGTCAGAAATTTATCATCATATTCAGGTTCCTCATAATCTCTTACTCTGCTCCTCTGTCACAGCTTCCACAGAGTTTCTATCCCCAGTAACTAAGCTATACTTTCAACCCAGGAGCTACTAATTCTCATAAACCAGAGAAACTTTAATTCCCATCCCCCTTCCAGCTGTGTCAGTCACGGGGCTCCTAGAACGCCTCTAAGTGGCAACTTTTGGTACATCATATTCCTCTCTCAGAATAAAACAAAACAGAGATGCTTCTCTCCAGTTCTGTTCTCTCTCCCAGCCTCTGGCCACTATGTCTCCCATTGTTATTTACAGACCAAGGCTTCAGTAAAATCAGGCAGGCAAACATCTCCTTAATCCTTAAAACAGGAAAATATCACATTCCTAAGCTCTTATCTAACATGACCTATACTCAAAACATTCTTCAGTTTTAGGCAACAGCTGTAAAACAAGGAGACTGAATAAATAACATTCCCCAGCTCATTAATGGTGACTACAGACAAGGCATGAGTGTAAGTAAATAATTATGTAATTCCATGAGCAGCCAGACCTGGGGCATCCTAAGCTCTACAGATGATCTTCACAGCTTCACACAAATCATAAGAATTGCTTCTCTGCTTGGCAGAGCATAAAATCCCACAGAATTGCATCATGAAAGGGTGACACATACTGGAATCACAGTGGGATTTTCCCAACATAAGGTTTGTCTCCATAAGAATATTTTCCTTAGAGAACTATACCAAAGCCTCTGTGGTAGGGAGGGACTAGGAAGAGTTCTGTCTCCTGCTCTCACCACAAGGCAGAAATTTTCACCTTGCAGAGAATAAAGAGCAAAGAATAACCTGTTTCCATTCTCCTGAAGTTGAGGATGAAGGAACACCAAAAATTGAGATCATTCCACTTCTGGAATCAAACAGAAAATCTGTACATCTCCATTTCACATTCCACATTTGCCCTGTGCTTTGTGAGCATTAGCACAGCCTGAAGCCAGCATTCACATTTTTAAGTGCCTGTTCACTCACTGACAGCCAAGTGCTGTGGTTTCACCTCCAATACACACTGCAATACTTTTGATCACCCATAAATGACACAGCCCAGCATTGAAAATGTAGCTCAGTATCTGAGATGCTGCACTGCCTTCAAAGGAGGCCCATGAGGCATTTCACAACATGCGTGACTCCGGTCAGCCCAGCTGTGACTGACCAATAACGCCCCACAATGGGAAAAGGCTCAGAGGAGCTGGGGAGGCTCATGTGCTGCCCACAAAATCTCCTGAATAATGCAGGGTGTGACTAACCACAGCTTTTCCAGATAAGCTGACTTTATCCCAACACCAAGGGGACGACAGGGTGTTTTAGGGAAATAACTCTGTCACTCGAGGGGATCATTCCGGTGGTGTAACTCCCAGAGTTCAATAAAAGAAAGGGAATGCCCCCCTAAATTAGCCAGACCAGCACTGGAGGGACTGAATACATGGCTTTGCCCAACACAGAGTATAGAAAAGAAACAGGGAACACAGGAATTTTGAAGAAATCAGCTGGCCAGAAGTGGCTTCAACCCACAGACCTCTTCTTGGTGACTGATGATTTCCAGTGTCATGACAGGGAGCATGTTATACAGACCAGTAATGGAGACCACACTGGTGGTGTCATCGCTGAACTGTGTATTGCAATCACTGCATTTTGCTGACAAAAACTTAGATCTGTATCAAGTTACCAGAATATTTGCACACCTCTGCTAAATCACAAGCCTCATGTATCATCAAATACCTTCAAATGAGTAAAGTGGAAGTTAAACATTCTCCCCTCCACCTGTGGACTATCTGAAAGAACCCAGATTACTGAGTACAGATCTCTCCCGGTGGCTCTGCCTCTCCACAAACACAGTCCAGCTCACCTCAGTCTGGTTTTGTCATCACCTGCTCTCAGCCTGCAAGATCACAGGAGTCATGGAAGGGTGGCGGTGCAAACTGTGTCCCCAGAGGCACAGCCAAGGATGGAGTTGGGAGCCCTGCACACTGGGCAGAGGGAGTGTGCAGCAGCATTGACCAACACTTTCAGTCCCACTAATTCCTGTTTTTGTTTCTTCAAGGAAGGCCTAAGTTACACTTTGTGCAGTTGCCAAAGGGAGAAGAGCTCATCCTTCAGAGACTTGAGGGTGAAGATGATCAGCTGGGCAGGTGGGAACATGAGATGGGAGACACAAAAGCATTTTTCCCATGCTATGTTATTCCCTTTTCATTCCTCAGGATGCACTTTATACTTGTTTTAAAAGGAGCTGCTGCACTGCAGGACATTAGAAGATCTGCAGAGCTCCTGCTCACATAGCTGTTTCCAGGACAAGACCACTGTCTGTAACCAACCAACCAACCCTCTGGCAACTGGACTCACCCTGCCTGCCTTGTGCCAAGCTCACCTTGATCCACATGCTCACCAGCAGCCCCTGCATCAGAGCTGTGACACTAGAAAACGCTTAATGCCAGCAAAGAACACCCTGTCTAAAAGTAGCTTTCTCCTGAATATGTCATTTTTTATTGCATACTAACATGTGGTTTATCCTATCCACATCCTTCAGTGAGGAATTATTTCTACCACGTACAAATTATTCATCCTTCAAATACACCACCTCTCATTTCAACAAGCCATTTCACTGCTGGCATAAAAGACCTGGGCTTTGAACTACAAGTGACCATTCACTGAAGGTAGCCAGTACTATACCTGGTTGTGGATAAGGAAGAGACAGAGAAAACACTGATAATCAAAGGGATTCCCAGTTTCTGCACAAGCTTTTTCAGTTTAAACCCTGACTGCTCTCCCAGCCTTTACACAACCCTCAGGACTCAGTTATTTGCACACAGAGACTTCATCTAAAGACAGGGTGCAACTCACCTGGTTAACAATATGCTGGACTTCTGGAGTAGCAGCCTTGGTCTCAGATAAGCCCCCAGGCACCATATTGGCAGGTGCCTTCTGTGAAATGACAGGTGGTTCTGAAGAGAGAAGTCTAGCACAGTCTGAGCAGTATCACCAGGCATCTCGTACATATACATAGACATGTGTCATGGAATCATGTGACCTGCAACACACAGAGCCTACCATTACTGAACTGGTGAAGGAGACAAATGGGAAAAATGAGGAAAAAAGCAATGTAATACACTGATAATAATAAATGTAGAAAGCAATTGAGGAATCTTAAGAGTGTATACTCTTCATGTCAATAAGAAAGGTAAACATCAGCCTCCAGGCACCCACATCTTAAGACAGTTGGTTTGTCCTGCAACTGGAACCTCTTGCCTCTCCACCCATGTGCAGATGACTGGTCTGCATACTTAAGTAAACGGAACAAAGTCACACCCAGTATTTCTCAACACCTTCCAAGATCAGATGAAAGCACGCAGTAGTTTCCTTACTGCAGGTCCCGTTCAACCTGAAATTGTATTGTCTCAATATCCTTCCAAGTGGGGAAATAGGAGCAGATTCTAGCCTATCTTCAGTGACTTGCCTCTGCCTGACCAGAAACGAGCCAAGGTAAACACCAGCACCAGAAGTAGACAAGATTAAATCCCAGCTTCAGGTAAGTACTGCAAAGAAGCTATTTCTGCTTCTTTCCCACCAAACCTACAGCTACATTCAGGTAATCCTAACAACAACAGTAACATTTACATTTCAAGTGAAACCCTAGTACCAATTGCTGGGAACACAAAGTATGATTCCTCTCACTACAGGAGCAGTGGGTGCACAATTGCTGTCCTGATGTCCAGGGACATTGCTGAAACAGGCAACATGCAGAATATGCAGTCAGAAGGATTCATTCTGCACTCACAGACACAGACACGTGGCACAGTCACACTC
>WBMV01004466.1:330846-358817 GCA_013396655.1 Campylorhamphus procurvoides | reverse complement strand
TCAGTTTGAAAACTCTGACAGGCCATCAAGTCAAATTACCAATTTTCAGAACTTGCTAAAAATGTTATCCATAAGAATCTAGTCAGCCAAGTAAAAGCTTTTGGTTTACATAGGCCATCAAGACATTGACACCATTTGCCTATGTTTCTGAGGATTATAGATGTTCTTTGACAAACTTCTGGAAGAAAAAATAATAGTTCAATTAATACTTCACAACAATATTTTATTGAAGAAGCAACAGCCTGAGCCATAACGGATGGAACTTTGCACTTAAAAAGTGAGTGGTAGGCAATTTGGTAAAAGGCAGCAGTAGGCCAGAGGTGTGCAGAAAGTCATAAAGGTACAAAGAAGCCATTTCTCCTCTGAGTTTTGTTTGTCACTCTATTATACATTGAGGATTTCTGGAAAACTCACAGAGTTATCTGGATGAAAATTTATAATGACACTGTTAGATAATGCAATCAAATTAACCATTTTCTTCCTATATACAATTAAGAATGAGAAATTTTTCTTTAGTCACTTGATGTTTTGATATGTCGTAGAGCAACTGTGCCTTCTTTCTTGAGTCAAAGTCTCAACACTTATTAGAAATAAACACTGTAAAATTCTAGATAATATTTATTTATAATGCTGTGAATTTTCCGTAAGCAAATTACTTATATTTTCAGGCTCAGACCCCTCAAAGGTTGTGTGTAGCAGAAACCTTGGGAGGAAAAGAGGTGATTGTTATCTTTAAAATGAATTCTTTTTTCATGAAAATAAAAAGCTTCTAAAGGGTCACATAACTCGAAAAAGCAGTACCTAGTCCCTACCAGCAAATGGGCATGCCTTGATTTTTTTGTCATATAGTTGCATGACACTGACAGATACTGGACAACCGCTTATGCACATTATTTCTAACCCCAGCCAACTCAGAGCAATTCCTTTCTTGACTGTTCAGAAAAATTCTTTTCTTCATTGTGGAATATGGTGTATATGGAATATATATATCTACACAGGATAGTATCTTGGGAGGTTTTTAGTACTTGTTTATTTTGTATTAAAGCTTAAAAAAACCCATGATGGCTGACTGCAGAAAAGTTTGGAAGTGCAAATTGAAGACCTGACCAGGAGAAACCAAGATTCAATGCAGAGAGATGTTCTGGAGACAATTGTCTCAATAAACACGTTTTTGTTGTGGTGAATGAGAAGAAATGTCTTTACTAGAAATGTGCAGGTGGTGATCTGGGCATCCTCCCAGGACTCTGCCAACCATTAGAGTTGATACACAGTTTTTCACAGGGCAGCCTTGGCAGAAGGATGTCACTGGCAGCTGTCAAATGCTAATCTTCCTCACAGTAAAATAGGTGAATGGCTTTGGGAAATCCCAAGCATATGATCTAGGAGAGATAAGAGAGGACAAGGAAGTTTCCTTGTCTTTTGTTTAGCACCTCTGTGCTATGTTAGACCCTACTCAAAGCTATGGCTTTTCATCACAGTCTTCATTGTATATTAATGCTGTCCTAAAAATAAAATATCAACATTGTCCTGTCTGTGGAGGTGCTGCAGATACAATCACATAGTGCCTGAGGAGGTCTGGATATCAGTATGTAGGAAGAATATGCAACTGTCAAAAGATTAGCAGTTTGTAGAACTGTGTGTGTTGATTAATGCAGCTGATGCAGATGGCATAGAGTATCTTGAGTACAAGGGAGATTTTTTTTTTCCTTTGCTCCTGTAGTAAAGGTTTAGTAGCACAGCAGGAGTTTTAAGTGGATTTTTTTTTTTTGCTTAATCACAACTGTTCAGAATATAAAAATTGTTCAAGATGTGAATGATTTGCTGATTTACTAGGAAAAAAGTGTCAATTTCTGTTAATGTGCCTCTTTGCTCTCTCCTACTACTCAGTTTTGATTGAAGTGGAGAAGTTATTTTTAAGAGTAGAAATACTCTTAAATCTCCAATTAGATGCTATTTGTGTTACTCAATTCAATACAATTATGCATCAAGTTTCTTGTCCATATTACAATATTTGTAAATCACATTTAAAAATATTATTATTCAGTTTTTAAAGCCTGAATTCTGGATGAAATTTAGACAGTGTGAATATTCTTCGTCCTTCTTTTATATTTAAGCTCTTATGATTCTCAACTAAGTTGACTAAAATAAGTCATTTTCTTAGTACCTGTCTGTGTTTTGAATGTAAGGCTTGTAATGGACATGTCTGTCCTGTGACAGAAATTCTTTTCTGCATCCGTGTCTTGTAGTATTTCTTTCTTATTTTCTACCTATGTTCTTCATAACACTGACCTTCCCTCCCCTCCAACAATTTCATGTAGAACATTTGAAGAAAATGAAATATTATTTCTGTTCGGCATGGTGTCAAAATGCTTCTGAAGTGGCCTCTTATGTGAATTTATATGGAAGAAATACTGAACTGAGATTAAATTGAGATTTTTCAGATGAAATGAAGATTCTTATTAGGGGTAATTTCTGTTACATGGTAGAATATGAAGGAATAGGTTTAATTTTTAGAGGTGTAAATTCTTTATGGGGCAAGGTTTGTAGCAAGAAGAGATATAAAGATCATTGAGATGTCAAGAAATGAAGACATGCTGCTAGGCACGCAGGCATTTCTTTCACGCCACATTTTCCCACATTTGTTTTCTCCTGAAGTAGTTTCATTGATTTAATTAGAAATACTTCCAATTTATGTTGTTGTGCATGAGATTACAATAAGGTCTTCTGGGGTCAATGTTGCTTTAGAAAATTAAGGTAGACCCAAGCATACTTTATGTAAAAATAAGCTAAACTTCCATACAGGGCTGAATTCCTTTATTTTGTATTTTCAGGCATAGTGACTCTGTGAAGTATTAATTCATAACCCAAAGAACTTGTCAATATAATTTGCAAGATAGGAAGTTTCTTATTCCTTTTAATCTTTCTGTTGGTGTCTTTTTTAAGGAAGGATTTTGTTTTGCAAAGGGTCAGGCTTTATTTTTTAGGTAGATCCTATAACAGGGTTCAGATCTTTTCACATTCTTTCTGCTAATGCAGACATTCCCTCTGGGAATGCTTACAGTAGATTTTTTCCCCTCGATTTGAAAAGCAGTGCTTTCTGGGAAGGGCTTATATTTAGCCTAAACCTGCTCCTCTGCCTTTTTCCAGGCTGTATGTTGGTATATGAATTAAAAGGGTTTTAGCATGTACAAAATCACCTGGTAGGTGACACTGCAGTAATGTATGACCCCATTTGGTCTTAGATTGGTAGATTATGTAATTGTTGAGATCTAACTTCATGGATCGATCTTGATTAAATCAGGAAAGTGAATTTTGGTAACTGAACTTGATCCCAGAATGTGAAGTACCTGAGCAGCTGAAGGAGAACCTTTTTTATTAGAATGTCTTGCCTTTCTCTTTTCTCTTGCATGTCCTGTTCCTCATACTGACTAATGTTATGCAGCCACCAAGGTAGATTTTTCTCTTTTTGGTAAATATTCAGGGAAAAGAATGCTCTGTGGAGCAGTGACTCCATTGCTTGGCAGGCAGTCTTCATTTTCTGTGAGCTTTCTACTATTAAGCATCATAGCTCTCTGATGCAATCAAGTACTTGGCAGTGGAAAACTGCAGCTTTGTAGCCTTTGTCACCAATCAGCTTTCAAAAGCTCTTAGAATGAGGGGAAGAAAATATTGCTTGAATATTTCTGGTTTTTTGTACTGCTTTGATTGTGTGTATAAAGAGATCATCTTTGTAAATAACCTTCCTCTGATTCAGATTTTCAATCTCATGTTGGAATCTCTTGTGTGATAAACAGCAAGGCTACTGCTCAGTGTGCACCAACACCTGGGAATAATAATGAAAAAATAACAGTGAGAAATTACAGCGCATCTGTTCTTGACATTAACTTTCCTCAGTTTGTCAGACTGCCACCACCAGATGTTAGTCTTATGTGCCTTTTTTTCCCCTGGATTCTGGGGGCCTTCCTGCCTCTAATGGCTTACAGGAGTGCCCTTTGGAGAATTCATGAAAACAATTGTTTCACCACAGTGATTGCTAGGAACCACCACTTTGCTGTGCTGATCTTATGATTATCAAACAAGATGGGATAACTTTAAAGTATGGAAAACTGGAGCAATATTTAAGCTTAGCGTATTTTTTTCTTGTGACTAAGGTCATATTTATGCAATGAACATGCACCTCAGGGGCAGTAAATGTCCACTTAATTCTGGACCAAGGGTTTAGTATTTTAATTCATAGAGCAAAAGCCCTTTTTAGTTCAAGGACCATTATTTGACCTTGTCCTAGGTGAATGCTTCTAGTGGAAAACATGAACATTTATTAGTAGGTCTAAATAAGCCAGAACTGAGTACAAATATTTGTAACAAAGAACTTAATAGAGTACATTGCCAGATCCATGCTTTCTTTAGGTCCCTCTCACTGTTTATACTACTCAGAAAATAGAAAACACATCTCCCAGTTCATTTAAAGCATTGACTAGCTTACTATGACAATAGGAAACACTTGGGTTTTTTTTTTTCCTCTGGTTTTGTGATGAGTACGTCTTATGGAAGAGTGGTGTTGCATGTAGGAGGTTTTGCACAGCTTTACAATACACCATGTAAGCTGTCAAACAGGTCATTCATCAGCAGTTCTTGGTTTTATAAAGGCATGTGGCTTAGCTTTTCTTGAGTGCTAGGCTCCATTTGCCTGCCAGTTACTGATCCTGGTTCTCTTCTGGTTTGAAGTAAGGTGTGCTACGAACTCCTCTAAATTATGCCTGGGCTAAACAGTGACCCTGTTTCATTGACAGAGCACCATCACACAGCCCGTGCCAGGGAGCAGGGCTCTGTGCCATCTAATCATGTGCTTCCACTTGGCATTGGACAGCCAGAGTCTGTGTAGCAGAGTCAGTGTCTCCCCATGCTAGGCATACACAGTTACACTTTTGTGTGATATGCACCATTAGATACTGCAAGTAACAGCTGCTCCAGGGGGTCAGTTCATATTTGACTTGCCCGTGTGCATTCAAGTCTGCTGCAAAGCATTCTGCCTGTGCTTTAACTCTGCAATTCTGTTGGCATAAAGGAAGAATAAGGATACCATTGCTTGATTGCGTTGTTCTAATGCTGCAGGAACTCTGCTTTAATCAGTAGTTTTGATGATATTAGTAGGCTTTTACTCCTAAGGGATGCTTTTAGTATTCACATTTTGCTTTGGTTTTGCTGTTGTGTTTTCCTTTGGTGTTTTGCATTTTTTTTTCTTTCTTTCTTTTTTTTTTTTTACTTTGTTTTACCTCTAGCTTGAAGAATTAGTTCTAAATAAAAAGAAACACCTCTAAATAAGGACCAGATTTGATCTGGTTATAGATCACTCCTCTCTCCTCCCTAGTTCCAGGGTAGTTGAGACCAGAATCCAGGCTGGTTGTAAAACGATCATACAATTAATTTTTGCAAAGGTCTTTTTAAGTATTTAGCATGCTTAAGGTTTGTGTGTGCAATAAAAAGCCTAGGCTCTCTGTATGTATGAGTAATGCTCAAAGAATTGTTACAAAGGCCAATGTCAATAATAGTTACAATTTAAGAAAAGTTATTTTTAATTTGGTTTTCATTTCATTTTATTTTATCAGTATGATGAAGTGAGCTGATCTGTGATGCAAAAATTGTGCAATACAAGGATGATACATTTTAGTCCATCCTTCTAATTGTATCCGCATTTTGCTTTACAAGAAAGCAGAATTAACTTTGGTCTACATTGAGATACATTAGAATGAAATCTAGATGATGTACAGTGAGTATTATATCTTTTCTGTTGAGTCTTCTTACAAGGTCTAATATTAAAACCAGCATAGATTGGAAGACATTTGATCCTCTATTTGAATGCAGCTAGGAAGCATCCATTTTTAAAAAAGGAATCATTAGATTGAAGGGTGATTTCTTTGTGTGATATCTACGATCCAGTGGGCCAAATAAATATGAGTTTTAGGTGGTTTAGCTATTTGAATGGGCACACTTGTATCGTCATCTAGAAAAGGACCTTATGGCCATAGTAAAACATTTAAAACCCTTGGGCCAAATCTTTATATAGCAAATCTGCTACTAAGTATACTAGAAGTCATACGGGAAAGATAACTTCTTAACTTCATATATAGATAATTGTCTCTGTGAATTGTCTGTGTACAGACTGATTGTCTGCTGAGCTGTATTCTTCTAAATATGCCTTTTGGAAACCCTGTGAAATTAGATGGTTTGGGTAGTTTCTTATAAAAGTCCTCATCTGTTATTTCAAGTAGAAAGATGTAAATGTTGTCTATAAGCTGTTAGGTGGGTGATCCTAATGTATTTTAAATGATTGGAAGACAAGAGATTATATTTGCTGCCATATGGATATTAGAACTGTTCCAACTGCTAATTTCCCTATGATGCACATGAAAGAATGGCATTTATGTCTTTGTACTGTCTTTATGAATGTTTTTCTTTATATAGAATAAGAAGCTTCTGGTTTGCAAAATTAATTTTCATCCACAAATAGTCTCTGTCAGCGCCAAGAAAAAAGTGACCTTAATCTTTCTTTAAAAATTTTATTATTATTTCATTCCAGCAGTCTATGACAACAGGGAATAGTCTAGTAGAAACTTAGCAAGTTGTCTTGTTTATCATGATAGATATTTTTATACTTAATTTTTCATGTGCAGCATTTGGTCTGATGTCAAAATAACTGAGCTCATAAGACTGAAATTACTCGTGATAGACCAAATCCCTGCAGAAATGCAGTCTCAGCAAAGTGGGCTTTCTATTACTTTTTTTTTCTTTTTTCGTTTAAACTCTCACAACACCATTATAGTAAGTTTGTCTGTTGTTTTCAGGTTGATCCCCTGTTTACAGTGCCTGCACCTCCACCTCCGATTTCCAGCAGTATCACACCTCAGATTCTGCCTTCCTACTTTTCCCCATCTTCATCCAATATTGCAGCACCAGTCGAGCAGCTTTTGGTACGGACTCGTTCAGTGGGTGTAAATACTTGCGAGGTTGGAGTAGTAACAGAACCCGAATGCCTTGGACCCTGTGAGCCTGGGACCAGCGTGAACCTGGAAGGAATTGTGTGGCATGAAACTGAAGAAGGTAAATTGTTTTTTCCATTAGGTTTATCTGTGAGATATGTTAACAAGGAGGAGACTCTGCTGTATGTGCCTTGGTGCTAGCTAAAGGCTTGCTAGTCTGTTGGGACACCATGATGTACAAAGGTAGTGACAGCTTTATGGCTCACCTAATGAGTTTTTCTTTCAAAAATAAATGGCAGGGTTTTATAATTTCAAGCAACTGTGTTTTCCAAATGACCTACAATGTAACCCAACCTAAAATAGAATTGTTTACTCTTGGTATATTAAGAAAAGCATATGGAAAAAATTGATAATAGAATAGCTTAAAGGTGCTATTTAAATGTACATTATGAGTGGATGTATGTGTGATGGGAGTGGATATATGAACATTTTAGATGAAAACTTAGAAAGTTGAATATTTTAGAATTTAGGCACTATGATAAGAAATGCCACCATTATGTGAAAATAGAAGTCCTAGAGCCCCATGGAAATTCACTTTGGTGTGACTATTGTTTGCATTTTAGTTAACTTGAAATATGACAATTTAAGAGGAAAACGTTCTTGCTTGAAGAAAAATGTTCCGTCTGGTGAAGAAGTGCTATTTAAACTAGAGGGATTTCTTTAATATCCTTTGAAGGCATTTTTCCAAATAGGAGTGCTGGAGAGCTTTGGGGAACATTATGTGCTGATTTAGACTTAGAACAAAGTAAGTAGAAAGAGGATTATGCTGCGATATGCAGATTTTTCAATTTTGGTTTTCAAAGTCTCATTATTAAAATACCAGCTTTCCCCTGCTAAAAATACTGCATGTGTGCACTAAATTTTTCTAATTTTTGGTTTAATAATAGCGGATGTCCTAATTTATACCTGACAGTTTTCCTGTGATTTTTTCTTATGTTTCTTTTGACGATTATTTAGTTTTTAGTGATTTACCTTCCTCAACCATGAAAATAAGATTATTTACAAAATTATATATTGACAGAATACAGCAGTGTCTGGCTTCATGATAAATCCTGGCTTACTTCAGACCATATGCAAAATGGCATTTAGTCCTTTGAAGTGATATATAAGATCTCACCAAAGTGCTCTACAACGTCCTCTCAAAAATCAATAGAGTTAGATTTACTTGCTTTTATATGCTTTCATCCATCCATCTTTCTCTCTGTGTATGTCTACAGCAGATTCATAAGGTAGATTGATCCTTTTAGATTGTTTTTAAAGCACAGTATAAATTCTGTTTTAAAATATCCCTGCAGAGATGACTGCCCTTAGCAACTCCAGTCTTTCTTGACTGGCCTGCATTAACCAGGGTTGGAATGTGTGGGCGTTAACTGTTGATATGAAAGAGCAGTAGCTGTTAATAGTGTTATTCTTACTGAATAAACTAAACTTCTGACCCCCACTGAATTTAAGAAGCCTTCCTTGCGAAAGGTTTGGCACCAGAAATTAAGTATTAAAAGAGTGCATTCTGGTCAGGATGACATTCCATTTGCCAGTATCTCAGCGCTCTACTGGTTTTAAAAACTCTTGTTAGTTAATGGAACTTAACTCCCTTAGCCTTTTCCTACTTTGTCTAAAACAATTTTCTGAAACAACTCAGTTCAGTAGTGACATGTTTCAATGAAATGGTTTTGAATGTTCCTGTTTTCACAGCTTTGCACATACTGTTTGGCAACACTGCAGCTATGAGTGACTACAAATATAGATAAAATGGGATTCTAAAATACTCTGGAAATACAGCTAGAATGTAGATTAAGAGACTGCAGATAATTGATATGATTTCATATTGTGTGGTTGGTACTGTGCTCTTTGTATTTGACTGTTTCAGACCCTGCTGACTGAAGAAAATAACACAAATTTGACTGTTTATTCCCAGTGTTCACAATCAACACTGTATTATGAAAAATGAATTCCTAATGATCATTTTTGCATTTTAATTAAGTTGTGATGTTTAGGGCACACATATATGTATATATTTAGCTGTTTTCAAATTTTCTGACATATTCATGAAAGCACTATATAGCAGCTTGCGTGAAGCCATTTCTGCCAAATTCTAGGAAAAAGGGTACAGATGGGCCTTGTATTTATCTCTAATAGAAGGAAGATTATCAGATACTCATTTTCTCCATTTATGATTTTGACTTTAGGGCAAAACATGACCTTTCCTGAAGTGGTGTAGGTCCAGATTAGTCTAACTGAAGATTTTGTAACTAGGTACATCTAAAACCATCTTGTTGTTCATAATGACCAACTAACATACAAATTTCATACAAATTTCTTTTGTAATGTTAATATGTTTCTTTAGTGTTCACTCCCTTTTCTGCTTTCCAAGCTTAATAAAAACACATGTGCACGCTGACATTTCCCTAGCTGTTTATATATACAATAGCTTTTTAACATAAAATAATTCTAAGAAGCTAAGATATAAAAATATCTAATCTTGACTTGTGTTTTGAGACATTTGAATTATTTTGTATCTAGCTTGGCTACTCTATGAGTTGTGAAGTAGGAATAGGCTTGTAGGATGTCTGCAAACTCTGGCATATGAGAACTATGAACCAAATGTGCTGCAGCAACTGGTTGTGGGAATGCAAATACAGAAGGGATGTGGTGAATCACAGTTATTACAACAAGAATTGTAGAGTGAGTGGAGAAAGATAAAATCAAATGATTTAGGTAGAACTCATTATTAGCATAAATGTCATATATGCTTTATAGTAAAGAAGGTATATAATAAGAATTTATGTTATGAGGGTATCTGAAATAATTCTTTTAGGTATGTTAAGCAAGTTGTCACATTCTGTTGCATTTGTTCTTCAAGCTCAAAAAAAGGATGATGCTTGGGTTTGCTAGTCACATTTGTAAGATAATCACTCCAAGGGGGGCAGGGGAAGAAAGCAACACTGGATTTCGGACAAAGATCAGAAAAAGCATTGCTCTTACAGCTCTTTTCATTTATTCCACAGCAGTCTATGCCATTGACTTGATATAATAAATCAGACCTTTTTTTCCATAGTGTTTTAATCTTACGAGTGTAGATGAAAGCTGGCATCTGAAGTCTGTGACATTAAATTACAAAGGTTGGTAACCGTAGCTGGTTGCTCGTAAAAGTGACTGAGACTGCTGATTATTACGCGGGTATTTCTCAGTTGCTCTACTAAGTTGTGTAGTGTTTAGTTTCTGCATATGTGTGGTGCAGGCATTGTGATCTGCATAACAACCTTGTTTAGATATAACTTGATATTGTGTCCAAAGTGCTGTTAATGGCTGTGAAACGGAGCACTGAAGGAACTAGCTGAGGCTACCCTGTAGCAGAGGAGTGAAAAATTAATATGGGCAAGTCAACCTGAAACTGCCAGCTGATGCAGATATTTGACACCAGAAACTATCATGCAGTAAAAGTCCTTCACAAAAAGCAGCTTGGTAGTGTTAACTTGGAGTGTATATTTTGGTTTGTTTGGTTGTTCTAAATCTCTGGGAAACAGCCGTTAAAAGTCTGTAGGACTATACTGAGAAGAAAGGTTTATCTAGAATCAGGTAGTTGTTAAATCATGTAATTATCTTCTGGGGAAACGGTTTGAAGAGAGTATTAATTGTTTCTTATTGCCTGGAGGAAATAAAAATGACCCAGAAAAAAGGGAAACTGCCAACCAACTTTCTAAATTGCCTAGAACTCAATTTTTTCTTTAGCTTCTCACATGTATTTGCCCTGGGTCATGTCCTGTTTTTTGTTTTGCATCTAATAGTAGAGTCTGCCTTTAGAAGTGGGAAGCACTAGGTCTGATGATGTCTTGTTTTCTTGAAAACTGTGTGGGAGACAGCCATCCGTCACCTTGCTACCTTTGTGTGCAGAACAAGCTGCCTACATGCGGTGCCGGAGTTCTCACATTGCTGCACTCACGTTCTTCTTCTTTGTGTGGTTTGGGTACAATCTGCTGTTGTTCAGTAACAAATAACGGGGAAATTAGTTGTATTTTTTAAAGGGTCATCTTGTCAATCATCTTGTTGATTGTTATAAAAAAAATCTCAGTAACTTGAGACTATTTGCCAGATACGAGAAACGGGAATCTGCTGGATCTCAGAAATCTGATGGGATCATCTCGAGGATATTCCAAATTTATTGTGTCATCAGTTCTGACACTGTTTTGCAGAAATTTTCAGTAGAAGGGAGAATGCTTAGAGGACAAAGAGGCTTGCTGATGCTTGTAGTGTATGGGTTTCCTGGCATGTCACTTTGTCAATTAATATACATAGATGTTTTCCAAACATATTTGTTACACAGAGCTGATATGAATTCTTCCCTGCCTTACTATGTGGTCTTAGTTTTGCAAAAACTACTTTAAAAGAACAGTCTGTTTTAAATGCACTTGGTTAGATATGTGTTTGTACATGTGTGTATAAGTAAGGGTGTGTATGTGTCAATAGAAACAGAATTAGAAGAATGAGAAGTAGTCTGACTGCCTGTTATTCCTGCTAGCAATTTTTGTGGTTTAACAACCACATTTTCTTACTTTCACAAATACAAAGGCATGATGAAACATTGAAACTTGTAATGATGAAAGCCATGTCAAATATGTAAGGAAACAAATGTAGAATTTAAAGAGTTTTTAAAAAATCTGTTTTATCAAAGAACATTACAAAAATTCATAGAAATTCAGACAAACATGATTAAATCATGCTGTTGTCTTGAGCTCAAACAAGGTTTATTGAGAGAGGCAATATCCTTTATTAAACCGAATGATACAATTGTAAAAAACAGATACACTTTCAGACCGGTGCATTTATAGTCTGTCTTTCTATGTGATGTAGACCATTGACTTGCTGAGTACAGGAAGTGATGGTTTCGTCTTGCTAACCGCTATATTTAGTTCAGAACTGAAAGACAGTGGATATATTTATATGACAGAAGCATAAAAATAGACATTGCTCAAAAATGAGGCTGTTATGTCCATATTACAGAGAAGTAGTTTGTGAAGAAAGTAGTCTTTTTTGGCTAGCTACATTAAGAGCACATCTAAACTCCAGCAATTTTCTACTGTTGTGAGTCATCTGCTGACCCAGTATGAACATCATCCAGTAACAAAATGTCATCTGTTCTGAAAAAGCCTTTACATGTATTTATATTTTGAGATGCTGTGTTTAATTTTTCCTCTTTCTACAGTCTATGGTACAAGACCCAGTAAATCAGTGGATTTAAGGAGGCTTAGATACGAGATTCTTTATAGACCTCAAAGGCACTTGGCGTCTGATACCTAGTGCATTGTTACATAGAAATTTGTAGCAGATGATAAATAGGCTGAATTTACAGTGGGAAGCCACAGTCTTGCATAAAAATGTTTGTGGTTTATGGAAGCTCTACCTACTTTACAAACCGAGTCTGCAGATTGCAGTTTGGGATGCACCAGACTATCTGAGAAAAGTTTTAAGAGTTTAATGTTACAGGATTCAAACTGTGAGACGGATTTAGCTGTAGTTAAACTGAGAGGTTTTGGGTCTGAAGAGGCCTTTTTGATTATCTCAACAGTTGGCCTGACCTTATCAGAGGGACAGTTTAGGAACATAAATCCTGACATTGTCCTATAACTGGCTTCTGACCTATTTCTCATGAGCTTCCTTGAAACATACAGTGCTGGCCAGTGTTAGAGGCAAGGAGTACCTCCTACTTGTACTCTATCTTATGTTTTCATCTAAAATAGATGAAGCAAATGGTAATTTTAGAGTATCCGCAGAAGACCCTCAAATGGTTTTAAACCATTGGGACTGTCATTGTGAACCAGTTGCACGTGGTTTTGATGGGCTCTAATGAGTTGCCGTGAATTAGGTGGGCTGTGATGTCCAGACCTTTGCAGGCTCCTTGTCCGTAGCAAACAGCAGATGAATCATGTCAGTAAAAACCTTCTCAGTGAAGCAGAAATGCAAAATAGGTTACGGATGGTTCCTTCTGGCAGAGGGGAGATACATATCAGGTAGGAAATCTTTTTACTTCCTTGAGTTTCATGATTCTTTTGTAAAGCACTTATTTTCCAAAAAATGTTTGTTTAGTCATTCATTTAACATAAATTTAAGTTTAAAGCTGTTTGTCTAGGTGATGGAAAGCATAATGGTTTAGTGAAGGTCTGTAAAAGAAAAAGAAAAAAAAAAAGATGTGAAAGCAGAACCACTTATTTCCCAGGCTTTCTAAATGCAGCAGAGAAGTTACCTCCTCACCCCTTCCATTTCTTCCTGGCACCATTGCTTCAGATTTTTGAAGACTACTGACTAACACTGGAAGGAAAGCTCTGCTGTTAAATGTTAAATTTGGTATTTAAATGTCAGTGTTCCTCCTTGAACATAAGCACACCACAGGGTCTAACCAAGTACTAGTCCTACAGCGTTGTTTAGAGAGGCTGTATGTCTCTATTGCATGGACTGATGTATCATTTGTTTACTCCCTCGTGCTTCTCTTGTTGCTTCACTCTTGTAGATACTGATTTAATGATAAGCAGAGCATAGCCACAATATAGTCATGAGAACCGATCAAAAATATCAGAACTGTCTTATTTACTCTGGGTAGTAATGGCCAGCTTATCTAAAGGGACCTGGCAAATGCCAGATTTTACAACTCTGTGAGAAACTGGTGCAATTCTTGTGGTATAACCCAAAGCAGAGAATGAAAAAACTTAACAAACTGCAGACAGTGCTTGAATAAAACCGTGCATATTGCCAGACTGCTACAGAGGAAGACTCCCTGTGCTGCTTGTACATACATAGAAAATTATCCCTTTTATAAACAAGCATATGGGGGCAGGGAGGGTGCCTAGAAAAAAACGAAGGAGGATAATTGAGATTGGAAACATTTGCTTGAAGCTATTTGAATGTAAAACTTAGCCTGCTTAAGCACTGAGGTTGTGAATACCAGAGGAGCTGCTTTAAGAAAAGCAAGTTTTGAGCATTTACTGCTTAAAAGCAAAATCTTAGTAGAAGCAGATTGCTTCGAAGTGAGACTGTTCCAGTACATACTTGGAACATGTGATGTTTGGATTTGTAGATAGCAGGGGGAGAGATGACTGCTAATGAAGTGTGTATGTGTGTAAGTGTTTTCGTATTAAATAAATACCATTGGAGCAAGGAATGAAAGCACAACTGAAATTGCATCTTTAGCTGGTGTGGTTCAGGGATTAAGCCGCTTATTTAAATATATTCTCATAGTCATTCTAAATTTTGTATGTAGTTTAACTACTTAGGACAAGCTGTTGTCTTCCAGTTTTGTTGCACTCATAATCAGTGCCAGCCTTGTGCACTGGTGAATGAGAGGTTCTCTCAGTTGATGGACTGCATGTTTTTGCAGATTAATATAAATTTTTAAAATATTCTTTTTTTTTATGTGTTACAGGCGACATAGTGAAAAGTTGCCTTTGGTATTATGACTAGCTTTCCTGTATAAAATCAGTGGCTAGCCTAACATTCAGCTTTTCACTTTTTGTGAAGAGCGGAAACTTACATTTTGTCATCCTAGTTCATATTCATGATTCTTTCTAGTTATTACTGATGTAGTAGGAGACTGGAACTTTTGGTGGCAACTGACAATCAAATAAGCAGAAGGAAAAACTCAATTTTGAACAGTGAGGAGCTCTCTGACCTTCAGGGTTAATAAAAGATTACAGCTTATGTTTTTGTTCTAAAAGAGGAAGACAGGAAATGAAGAGGTTGAAAATGTAGAGGTTGAGGGTGAAGAAAAAGAAAATATATACATATAAACCCCCAAAGGGAAATAGCTTTCTTGACTTAGTCTGAAAAACTAAGTCTAGATTTACTAAAGCTACTGTTGCAATGGAAACGCAGTTGAGGTTCATCAGTTTTATATCACCAAGTGCCATGAAATTTAGGACTGAAACCACCCAGAAACATCTGGGCTAAAACCCAAAAGGCTGATATTAGAACACTTTTTTTTTTTCCTAAGGAGAATCAACTTAATCAAAACCACTTATATGTCCATCAAAATTAACCCTGGTTTGTATTCAATAACTACAAATTTAAATCTCAAAGGGATTTTAAGGAGATATTGCTATGGAAATAAAGGGCTGTCAAATTAATTTTTAGGCGCAGATTTTACCACCCCTGATAAAGACTTAATCAGAATAAAAAAAGAATATTTAAGAAAAACCTTCTTTTCACCTGCCTTTTTTCCTCCCTTGTACTGAGATGTCAGTTACTTTTTCAGCTTAGTTAGGATGTTTACTAGGGCTTTGCTTGGGGCAGGATTTTAGTGTTAAGTGATTTTGTTTTGTTTGAGTTTTCTTGTTGTTCCTATCTGAGTGTTAGAGGTGAATCAGGCCATTTGCCATTTCTCTAGTGATTTAGCTAATAGTATAAAGATCTCCCTTAATAAAATGGAACTGACATTTGTTGTAAGGAGGTAGCAGTTCTGTATCCAGACCATAACACTGAAGGTAAATGTGGAGAATCAGTTTGAAGAGGGAGTAGTTCCAGATCAAGCTTCAATTAATCTAGAGGTGGGTATTCCCTCCCCTCCATCCCAGTCACTTAAAACTGCTGCATTTAAGTAGATTGAAACAAGTTTTACTGCCTGTTTACTTTCCCCTGCAGTGACTGAACCTGTACTTCTTAACCTTGCATTCGTATAGAGCTGGCTTTTGTGGATCTTTGAAAGCCCGGGGCTATGTGACCTGCTCTGGCTGGGATTTAGAAACAGTAAGAAGAGTCTCAGGTTTCACTAAAGCAGCTGCTTTCCTTAGGGAAGAGGGAAGCTGATGTCGACTTTTAGCAGAGTATGACTTCTAGTGTGTTCCAGATTTTAAAACGAAGCTTACTTTAAAGGTTATTCTCTACAGTTTTATTAAAGTCCTGATGTTATGACTATAGATTCTGTGGAGAAAGTTTTGCAATAAATTAATATTTCTTCTTGAGGAATTTTGTCCAAATGTGACCTGTGACAGTGAAGCCAGTACAAATCTGTCTGCATCCAAGCCAGTTTCATCCAGAAGAACCACTAGCTATGGGTAGACTTCATGAAGCTTCAGAGTAAAAAGGATCACTAGTTACAAGACTGAGCAATTAAAAAAAGAATTAAAAGAAAAAAAAATTCATGATTTGCAGCAATTCCCAGCTAGAAACCTATATTTAGAGGTGATACAACCTGAAGGACAGCCAGTGGATGCTGCTAATGTTCATTACTTAATGAAAATCAGATTTTTTGTAGAATTCTGAGAGGATGGCATTTCTGCATAGTCTGCACACACTTGAAAAAGTCTTTCATTTTTCTGCTATTGTGTGAAAGAAACAAAAAGTTTTCCTTAATAGTCTTACAAAAAAAAAATTCAGCACTTTTAAGCAAGTGAGACTTGTGTGATTCTTAAGTGATAAAGTAGTTCTTTGACAGTAGTCAGTTTCTGAGCTCTTTCATCATTTTTTGCAAACTGCATCTGGGCCCCACTTCGAGCAGTGTGCAGGGCTACTTAAGATGGGAGTGAAAGATCTTGAGGTTGAAGTACAGTGACATAGTAGTTTGCTCATTAAATTGGCTAGTCAAGGTTGGTTAGAAACAGATTTCTTTAGGCAAGTATTCAAACATACTGCAGGGAGGAAAGAAAATGTGCCAGCAGTGTTGTCCTCCCATCCTCCCAAATATTGATGGAAGGCTGAGATATCTCCACAGAACCCAGGCTTCCGCTGGCCAATGCATAAGGGTGGAGGCATTCATAGGACCACAGGCATTTTTGTCCAGTATAGGTCTTTAGGAAACTTCCTAACTTACTTGTTTGGGTTTTTTTTTTTTCCTGTAGTGGGGAGTGTGTGTATGTATATCCCAAAAGCTGGATGAAGTGGTTTCCTTAACTTCTAGTGGCCTCAGCCACTGCACTCTTAAGTGAAGGTGCTGCTATTAGATGAACAGGGGAACTCCAAGTGCCAGGCAACTTAAGACAGATTTTAAATTATTGTACATCCCCTGCCAACATCTACCTATTGACAGTGTGGATAAAGTTGTATAGCATTTTAGTAATTTATTTCTTGATACCCACTGAAGGGTTTTCTGCCATAACTGACAGTCAGTTTCTCCCTCAGATAAAGATTGAAGGTGGCACAGAGGCTTGAATTTATCAACTGGTGCATTTTTATGAAACATGAAGGAGTAGGCTAACACCATTTCTTTTTACTTTGATTCTGCCCACACACGTGGCACATGAAATTAATAAAAATAAGGGGGAAGAGGGACTCTTGAGGGGCAGGAGCAAATCTGTACTTCCAGGCAGTGTGTGGTGATTGCATTACAAATGGTTCTGTTCGTCTAGACAAGCAAGGGACAGGAAATAACTCAGAGAAAATGTTTTTGTATCCCCAAAGCGTTATCTTTGAGAGGCACAGTTAGTAACGCTGTTGTGAAAAGAAACCTCCATTTGGACAGACAGCTTGATGCAGGCAAAGCTGCTAATTTGTTTTAGGCTTCAAGGAGATTTAGAGTCTTTGCATCTTTGGCAGTAACACACAATGTAATTGTTTCCTTTTCCCTTAACCTTCAGTCTAGATGCACTGGTTTAATGTAGCTAGGAAAGGCTGGAATGTTAGCTGGCTTAGCTGTACCAGATAGCTTACTCTAACAGGTGAGGAGAAGTTATTGCAGCACTCTTGACTTTCTAGTATGTGAGGAGAACACTTGCTGTTCTTTTCACCACTACATCTAGTGGCAGAAACCCTTTTGCGCAGAATGGAAAATAAATTGTTGGGTATGAAAAGGAGGTGACAGAATTAATGTTCTTGCACTGGCAACGTTACTCAGTTATTAGGGGCTCTCTATAAATAACAGCTTTGCTTTCATCTATTTTCTGCCTCTTTCTTTTACAGAAGTAATTTTGTAACACTACAATTTTTAAGTACTTTAAAAAAACCTTACCTCTGCACCGGGAGATTTGTTTGCCTTCCTATTACTCAGTTTGACATTGTTTGTGGGTAGCAGCTGCTTACACTTTTGGAATATGTGCCATTAACATACCGCTGGTTTAAATCTAGCTCAATTCACCAAAATGACAATCTTCAGAGAAGGGATATAGCACATCATTGAGCAATTAAATTATTTAGTCAATCCAGTGGTTAAGCTTGGGTCAGCTTTGAAGGGTAAATTTCATTGCTGGGATACATTCTTGGCTATGAATGAATGCATGAATAATCTGTCTTTGAACCTTAAGATGCACAATAGACACAATAACTCTCAAGTTGAACTCTTGAGAGTGGCTTGATTTATGGGCAGCTTTTGAAAGTGCTCCTAGTCAAATTATTTTTTAATCTGTAAGTTAGAAACCTGTAGTATATTAATTACTGTAGACCATTGCAATGGTAGACAGAAAAAAACTGTGCAAGTCTTTATGACGTGTTTTTAATTTACAGATTAAGAGGAAAAAGTAATGATTTTGACATGGTACATTGCCATAAACCGAAAATCACTTGTCAGGGCTGCAGCAGACAAATAGCTAAAGGCATTGTTGACCTCTAGTGCTCAGCCAATTGATCTGTGTAAGTTACCTCCCATTCAGCAGAGGCAACAGCAAGGATTATGTGTTCTCCCCAGTGCCAGGAAGTTTACAAACCGGCATAAACCACCACTACTGTCATTTACATTAATGCTGTGATTGCAGGTGACAAAGGATCTGACACACACTTACTGCTTTCTTCCCTGGTCCAAGGTCCATAGCCATAGCAGAGGATGGTGTAACATTCACTACATCAATATTTGGCCAAGTTGATCTGCTGGGGCACACTGTTTGCTTGAAGGATCAAGGTGTCTCTTTTATGATCAGCAATAGTGGCCTGGCACAGCACCTTTTCAATGTTGAGGAAGAGGGACCTGTTCTTGACTCAAAACTCCTTTCTGAGCTATTGTGTTTACATTGCACAGTGCTAGTAATGTTTATTGATTGTTTTAAGGCATTCCGCATTATTAAAGTTGCACCATAAAAGTTGGTTTTTTTAGGGAGTTCTGAGAATTACTTACAGAAGAAGCAACTTGATTTTATTCTTTCAGCTAACAGGCAAAGCAGATGGGAAAGGAGACCTGGAGTAGTTTTGCTGGCTGGCTGCCACGGTTCTGTAAATTTTGAGTTGTATAGATTTGTAACAGTTTTATTTTTCCCTTTTTGGAAATGTATGCCTGTAAGTCTTTGGGAAATTAATCGCTGGTTTCCTGTGAAATGTGCACTTGTAAAACAAATGCTGTAGCAGTGTGCCATGCAGACCCTGTGTTGTGTCAATTAGGAAATGTGACATCAGCAAACTCCACAGACTGTCAAAGGCTAAAGCAGTTTCTAAAGCATCATTCCTTCACAACTCTCCAGAGAAAGGATTAAAAAATGACAGAAATTTGAACTGCAGTTCAGTACAGTTATATTGTTTGCCTTTGCCATTCAAAAGACACAGGGCTTGTAATTCTACCCAAATGAGATTTTTAATGCCATTTGACTTACACTGTTTTGTATAAGAAATTAAGAAAACATTCAAATTTTCAAAATCCATATTAATAACTGTGAGTTGATCAAATATTGGAAATCCTAAGAAGAAAACTACAACCCATGTTTCACCTTTGGTCTTTCTCCCATCACTTCTTGCTATTCCCTGCACCTTTGCACCATAATGACTGGCAAGAAAGGAGTTACTTAAGCATTTATTAACTGTGATATTGATGATGACATAGCCACTAATTATACACTGAGAGAGCTACATTTACCACTGAAAAGTGCTAGGATTTAAGCACATGACTGACAGCTTGGGTCGTAGTTCTTTTTTTGTAGCTTTTCCCCTGGAAATTTAAAGAACTCAGATTCTTACTGCTCAGCATTTGAATCTTCAAGATCAAAAGACCTTTCCTTCAAAGAGTTTTGTGTTGTTATTTAAATGGTAATTGGATCTATTCTCAGTTTGACTGTGAGCATTTTAACTTTAGTAGACTTGGGATTTTCATTATTTTCAGTTCTGTGTTTCTAATGGAGGAGATGATTTGTGGAATGACAAAGATTAATTGCAAATTTAGAAGCTAGTTACAAGAGTTGATATTTTTTGGGAAGGGAAATAGGTTATTTCAGCAACATGTGTTCCATAATGAATGATTTTGCTTCTGTCCCTTCTTTACTGGTGACTTTTACATCTGAGTAGTTCCTTACTGACAGGTGAATGTTTCTGTGTAGTGTGAATTGTGAAGTAGACATAAATTATGTGATTTGTTAAACGATTTGCCTGCAAACTTTTGGTTTAATACAGTACTCTCTGGAGAGAAGGTCACAGCCACGAAACTGATCTCCAGGACGGCTTTGCTTAAAGACAAGTAATCCTTGGTGTATATCTTCTACTGTAATCTTTCTTTCTGGTGTAGAAACAATTACGGTCTCATCATGTCTTTGGGAGACAGAACCAACATTTTTCTTTAATTCCCACTGACTCTTTGCTGAACTGTGCTTCAGGTCCTCTCTTGTTAAGTCTATTACCCTCAGCTGTCAGTGTGATGAAGAAACATTGTAAAGCAAGATATATGCAGGTATTCCCTCCAGAAATGCCAAAGCAGTGGAAGGGATTCAAAAAGGTTTATTTTGGAGGGGAGGACACTGAAAACTTACAAAACATTACGGTTCTGCGAGACAGCGGGAGGCCTCAGGGAAAGGCAGTTCCTGTGGCCTTCCAGGGCATTTTATCCTCTCCTCCTCCTTTATCGCTCCTCCTCCACCCCCTCCAGCGGAGGAGGCCTCGTAGGTGTCTGCAAACTTATCTGCCCTGCATACCAGAAACAGAGAGTGCTCCCTCACAACTATCTCTGCAACTTTCTCTGGAATGCAGAATGGAAAGGAAAAAAAACTGCTATCCTCGCTATCCAGGAGAGACTAAAATACTTTCCCCAGCAAATGTAGTGCTATATGGTATCACTGTCATTGTAGTAAGTGAACTGCTACTGAACAACATGATGTGACACAGCTGTATTTCCTGTACTTGGTGACTTGGGTTCCATTTTACTTAGGGGGAACCCCAAAACACCCTTGGATATAATTGCTGTTAAATTGGCTAAACTGCATTCAGAATGTCTTTGTACTTAACATTAAACAAGAACCTGCAGATCTGTTTTAGAGAAACAAGTAGTTGAATGCAACAGTTTTAAAAATGCAACAATACAAGTTATATATCTAAAGGAAAGAGGCATCTGCAGAGTCTACAGAGGGGTCTTTGTGTTGGTGGTGTAGTGCCAAGGGCTGCGTTAAGAAGCTCTGGTGTTTTCTAATAATGTTAGATGTATCTTCCCATTAACAAGTTCATTTTCTATTGGCTTTAGACCACCCAACATCACATCTAACCTGCAGCCCTTTTTTCCCTGCAGTCTCTTTCCTACCCTCCCCCAAATGGATGGTGCATGTGTATTCATGTTTGTACTTTCTGTTCACGGAGGTATCCAGCTGGGAAAATATAGTGTGTACAATACTTTCTGCCTTCAACTGACATTTCTCATAAATTGCAACAGAAACACTGCTATCAGCAGCTAAATAGCAGGTAGAATACAGCTCTACATAGCAAGTCTCAGCAGGACACAGAAACTATGGTTACCAAATTTCCAAAGAGAAAAGGTTGGGAAGGAGAGTTTTTATATAGAATAACTGGAGAAGAAGGGGGATGAGAAACATTTAAAATGGATTCATTGAAAGCTGCCTTTTAAAAAAAGGCTTATAGGGACTGATTCAGTGGCTTCAGCATTCACTTTTTGCTGAATTGTTGTTTTAGAAGACCTCACAAGAGGTTTCTTTTATAAACAGTATAAAACAGTCTTTCGTAGTTGGTCCTTAAAAAACCTCTACTCTCCACACCCATTCCTTGAAATACTTTTTGGAAAATACTTAACTGCTGCTGTAGTGTAAGGAGTTTATGACAGAAAGCCTGGGTCAGCCACAGTGCATTTATGCCGGAAATACAAGTCTGGTGGAAATAGGCTAGTAAATAGCATTATGTTCCTAATCACAGGATTTAATGTGTTTCCATTTTGCCCTCAGCTCTACTTAAACCCAAATCTTGACTGAAAAAGGTTAGAAAACAACCTCACAGCATAGCTTGGAAAATATGTCACAGTACTGATTTAGTTTTCTGTAGGCTTTTTAGGTCTTTTTCGTGTGTTTTTGTTGTTTGGTTGGTTTTGTTGTTTTCTAGAGGGTTTTTTTTTTAGTTTATTTGGAAAGGGTATTAAGTCAGATGAGATCTTGTTTATCTTGTTTATCACAGGTTGTTCTTTGTTACCATAGCAGAAAGGACAGGAAATAATGATCTTAAATTGTGGTAAGAGAGATTCAAGTGAGACATTAGGAAAGCATTTCAAACAACAAAGATAATGAGGCTGTAAAGTAAGTTGTCTAGGAGTTTGTGGAGTTTTCCTTTAGAGGAAAATCTGTGTGAACATTTTTCAGGATAGATGCTGATACTGCTTCATAAGTAGGAGGAATAGGCTGGTCAACTCTTGAAGAAGTCCTCTGAGCTCTGTAGTCCAGTTCTGAGAGCAGGATAGTTTATAATTGATTCTGGGTTTTGTTTGCCTTTTTTTTTTGTTTCTCACATGGGAATTTCCTAGGAAATTAGGACATGGTGCGTCACCTTCTCTTTTTTTAAGGTTTAAAATTAGTTGAACAGCATTAATAAAGTATTTTTCAGTGTCCATAAAAAGGCAATTTTGCTGCCTAAACCAGGGCTATATATAAATTAAAGCAGACAGCTATTAATCAAGGGCTACTGGGAATCAAATGTGGAACAGAGAACAACTCTCTTATAGACAGCCTAGTAATGAAGAAACCAACTGTTGAGTCAATACAGCTGAAGGAAGAAGAAGGAGAGAGAGCAGGTACATTTTGCTACCTTTAGGCAACAGTTACCCCTTAGCTTGGCTTAAGCTTTAATTTTTCTTACCAATACCTAACTAATAAATCTCTCATAATTTTGAAGGATGCTTCTCCAGAAACCTTTGTGTTTCTGTAATGTAATCTTTTAAAGCTGTCTTGTGAGGAATGAGGGAGACAGTGCTACAAACATAGTGCAGCACATGGAGACCCAAGAATACCGCCAAGTCTGAAACACATAAATAACACTAATCTGCCTTCTATGAGGACAGCTATAGGCTTCTGTTTGGAGAGTAATAGGGATATACGGCTCTTCTCCTTCAGTTTATGAAACTATTTTCAATGGAATATTTTTTCAGCAGTAAATATTTACTAGTATTTTTGTTTGTTTATTTTTTGGGGGGAATTAGTTGTAGGCTGAGTTCTGCTTGGAGAGAAGAGAAGAAACAACTCTTCTAGGTCTTAGAGGTATGACCAGGTCTATTTTACTTGCGCCATCTATAAGGCAGTTGGCAGACAGCCTTCAAGAGACAGAGTTTCACTCTTAATCTTTCCACTTTTCTCATTCTTTTCTACCATCTATTAGTAATAGTGCGTAAGGTTTTACTAGTTCTGCATTGTTTTCCCTTTAGCTGACTTCTCTGTGACTGAGAAAGAGTAATAATGAGCTTTATCCAATAATATCCTCTTGGATTCATCATTCATTTGGATTCCGTCTGCAGTTTTCCCTTGCGCACCTGAAGTTTTATGAAGTCTGAGTATCTCATATTAATTTCTCTGTTGGTCTGCCATATACTTTTGTCACGGGCAGTCATTATCCATTTGGTCATCTAACCATGAATCTTGACAGTGAACAACTGGCTTAGAAATACGTTACATTTCTCTCTGTCTAGAACCTGAAGAGAAAGAGGATGTTTTCTCATAGACTACAAGAGAAAAGACCATGTTTCTCTAATAGTATTGTAGATGGATAGTTTACTAATCTCCCAGTGAGAGAGTTTGAGGCCAATAGCACATATCTTTTGATTGTTCCTGCTACATTCTCTAGGCAGGACAAGTGAGATGTGGAATCAGAGAAGTAAGTTTAAAGCAGTTTCATCTAGATGCAATTTCATCTTCTATATCTGCAGCAGCTATCATTGAGAATATCTGAAACTCAGATAAATTTGGAAGGTTCTTTATTCGGTGCCTTCGCTTTCAAAAACAAAGACGAAAATTGGCTTAGATCTTTTTGGAAGTTTTCTCCTTGACTGTCATAGGACTGTTCAATATGTAAGTGGGAAATCCTTTGGAGAGAATAAATTATCTTTTTACTCTCTGAATGTTTCTGAGAATCTGCAAAGTCTTCTACAGCCTGTTCTCCATGAATGTCTGTGAGCTCTTTTTCAACAATTCTCAAATATACTGGAAGTGGATATACTTAACCTCTAAAGACAGACATATCAGAGACAAAAGTAAGTCCAAATTTTTCCAAAAAAACAACTGTTGATTTGTGAGTCTTAAAACTACTTGAAATAAACTCAGTGGATATAATTTTGCATGGAATTATTTCAGAACTACCTTAAAGTGTAGCTGCTGAAAGAATTATTTGCATTTTACTTGGTTTAAGAATGTTTTACTTCCACTTCCAAGTTTTTCAAGTTTACCAGATCTGCCTTTTGTCACTTTTCATCTGAAATATTGAGTCAGGCATTTGCAGTAGTCCACAGGTGATTAAACCTAATAATAAAAAGATATTTTCAGAAAAACACCAGGAAATTTTTGAAAGGAATAGTTATTAAATTCATCTTCAGGAAATACAAATTCTTTCATGAGAGTGCTTATCAGGATCCTATCAGTGTAAACAAAATATAGAGTCTTTATGAACTTTTTGGTCAAGTCTGCATTTCTGATGGATCAAGTACAGGTTTCAGAAGTAGTTCTCATTCACTAAGGAGTTTTAACAAGAAAGGGGAAAAAGGGCTTTTTTGGAGGACAGAGGCTAAAAGTAGTATAAGCTTGTAAAACTTAAGGAAAGATAGAATGCATCTTCTGGGCAACAAGGAATCTTCACCAAGAGGTTTTTCCATAGAATCCTACCGTTTTTAAAATATTTGAATGAAGGATAAAAGAAGCAGGTTTCTACCAGTCTACCAATGCTGTCAGGTGGAGAGAGACCATGAAAACCTGATGTGGGTTTCCTTTAGTGTAGCTCTTCTGTATCCTCCAACATTTTTCCTTGGAATCTGATTCAGTTCACCCAGCAGCCTTTTTATCTGTCTATCCCCGAAAGGTTTCCTTCTCAAAGAAATGATGTTTCTGATTCTGCATTATGCATGTACCTATGCAAAGGAAAATAAGGCTTCTCCTAAGTAAGATGCTAAGTGGATCTGGGATGCCTGTAGTATGGCGAAGGGGAAAAGGCATAGCTTCTACAAATGTTTTCCATGATGAAAAACCCAGTTTACTTGTTTTTGTTTGGTTGGTTTGGGGTTTTTTTTGAGTAGTCTGGTAGCTATTTTAGGTGGTTTCAGGTTTTTGTTAAGAATATACCAGTTCCTGTTATTAAATCTGCAGTCCTTAAATCTCCACCGGTGTTCCTTGTTTCAAAGGCAAATCTCTTCCTTCTGTGGAGTTTTAATAGATAACTTTCTTTCTCAAAGTGATATTTGAAGAAGGTCTTTAACCAGAATAGGAAAGGTCTTCCAGGAGAAAACACCCTTACCAATGGACACCAGTCCTACTTTTTTTCAGTTCCCAAAAGATGCAGAAAGATCTCCATGTTCTTGTGTCCCTTCATATTTAGAAGAAATCTATGTTTTTATCTTGATCTCTAGTACTCTTTTCTGTCTCTGTTACAGAGGAGGGTCTGTGAGAAAGAAAGCCAGCCTCCATAATCCAATTAACTAGTTGACTAAAATACTCAAAGATCATTGGCAGAACCTCTGAACGCAGCAGAATTGTGAGGAAAAGGTGCCACAGCCTTGGCTGCCTTCTGAGTGAGGAGAGAGGCTTCTGCCAGAGATTTGAGAAAGGCAGCCAACTGTCATTCCTTTCACACCTTCTCAAAGTGTTACAAACTTCTTGTTGTGGCATCTGTTGTTACTGCATTTGGTTGTCTACTACTCAGAGATGCGATCCATCAACAAGAACCCATGGGTGGAGGCATATGGAAGTCTGACATTTTTCCCACTGCCACCCTTTTTCTGTCAGTGCTGCCTTCTTTTCCTGATGAAATGCCCTGAATCTGAGAGATTTCACTCCATCCTTCCCTCCAAGTGGCCTTAATCTGCTGGTGAATATTGCACCAAAAGTATAAGGGAGAAAAAAATACTGCATCGTTTTTGCTGATTAATTTTGTTTCAGATGTTCATCTTCATAAAATCACAGAGTACACTGATTTGAAAGGTACCCATGAGGATCATCAGATTCCAACTCCTGACCCTGCACAGAACTCTTCAAGAATCACACCATGTGCCTGAGGGCATTGTCCAAAATGCTTCTTGAACTCAGAGAGACATGATACTGTGACCACTTAGTGACTGGGGAGCGTGTCCCAGTTCTCAACCACCCTCTGGATGAAAAACCTTTTCCTGATACCCAGCCTAAGCCTTCCCTGACTCAGCTTCATGCCATTTCCTTGAGTCCTGTCACTGATCACAAGAGTGAAGAGATCAGTGCCCACCCCTTCTCTTCCCCTCATGAGGAAATTGTAGACAGTTATGAGGTCGCCCTTCAATCTCCTTTTTTCCAGGCTGAACAGACCAAGTGACCTAATACGGCTTTCCCTCAAGACCATTCATTTCACCATTCTTGTGGGCCTTCCTTGGAAGCTTTCTAATAGCTTAATGTCTTTTTCTATACTGCAATGCCCCAAATTGCAACTCAGGACTTAAGGTGAGTGCAGAGCACCAGTGCAGAGCAGAGCAGGACAATACCCTTCCTTGCCCAGCTGGTGATGCTTTCCCTGATGCCCCCCAGGACAGGGTTGGCTCTCCTGGCTGCCAGGGCACTTCTGGCTCATGTTCAACTTGCCATCGACCAGGACCCCCAGGTCCCTTTCCATGGCATTGCTATCCAGCCTGTCATTCCCCAGTCTGTATGTACATCCAGGGCTGCCCTGTCCCATGTGCCGAATTCAGCACTTTCCCTCGTTAAGCTTCACACAGTTGGTGATTGCCCATCTCTTCATCTTCAGGCAACTTTGTGTCCTGAAACACAGACTCGTCTATAAGGCAGATAGGTGAGTTAAAAGATTCTAACTACTATACTAATAGTATGGAAGGCAAGGGAGCAGGCCCTCCATGCAGTTGTCTCCCAGCCTTAGAGGAGGGTGAATATCCATGTCAGTGAACCCCCACAATCTCCACAGGTAGAAGGAAAAATACATTGGCTAAATGTATTTTTGAAACCACATTCACAGATTAGGACTGAGGTCACTAGATTTTATAAGGGTTATTTCGTTTCATGAAAGGGGAGGTCTATTTGAGGTATGCAGATTATTCCATGTAGTAAATGATGGCATCATTTCCCTTGCTTCCATCCTGACAGAAATCATTAGCTGTACTGGATTAGCTGCTGTCTGAGTAGAAGTTGTTCTGACAAAGATGATCATGTAAGGAGTGAGCTGTAGTTTTATATTAGGAGAGAGATGAGAAAATTAATGCATCAGAGGATTTAAAGAGAAAGAACAAAACACTCCCAGAAGCCTTGCTTTTGTGGCTTGTCAGAAGCAGCTTTCTTTATGTGGTCAGAGAGAACATAAATGACATGCACTGAAGAGTTGTACTTAATCTCACTAAATATTATGCATAAAGTCTTTCTCGGTCTTCTCTGGGTCTTCTCAGACATATATTTTCAGATATTCAGTTTGCTTCCCCCTCCCTCCCTCTTGTTTCTAGACAGGGGTTGCAAAAATTTAAATTTGTTGACATTTTTGGTATCATAAATAGAGGATGAAGGGTAATACCAGTATGATCTCTGGTGACAGCCAAGTTGAGACATCACATTTCTTTCCTTTCCCCCCCCATCAGATACACTGCATTACTAAGCACAAGTCACAGTGTAGTGGTGATCC
>WBMV01004466.1:304554-330768 GCA_013396655.1 Campylorhamphus procurvoides | reverse complement strand
TAAAGAAGTAGCAGGTGAGGAGCGGAAATGAGAATTAGGCTCTTGGGACTTTTGGTCAGAGTATGATGCTCTCTCCAGCATGAATCTGCATAACAGAACGAAGGCAAGAATTTTCCTCATTAATTCATGTGACAAGGAAGTAAAGCAAACCACACAGCTTGTACTACAAAGTTTTTATTGCTACGTAAATTTTATTGAGATAGAAATTAGCCAGTTTCCTCTGTGTTTTAAGCAGTTTGTGTTTATTGNAGTGCAGAGCAGAGCAGGACAATACCCTTCCTTGCCCAGCTGGTGATGCTTTCCCTGATGCCCCCCAGGACAGGGTTGGCTCTCCTGGCTGCCAGGGCACTTCTGGCTCATGTTCAACTTGCCATCGACCAGGACCCCCAGGTCCCTTTCCATGGCATTGCTATCCAGCCTGTCATTCCCCAGTCTGTATGTACATCCAGGGCTGCCCTGTCCCATGTGCCGAATTCAGCACTTTCCCTCGTTAAGCTTCACACAGTTGGTGATTGCCCATCTCTTCATCTTCAGGCAACTTTGTGTCCTGAAACACAGACTCGTCTATAAGGCAGATAGGTGAGTTAAAAGATTCTAACTACTATACTAATAGTATGGAAGGCAAGGGAGCAGGCCCTCCATGCAGTTGTCTCCCAGCCTTAGAGGAGGGTGAATATCCATGTCAGTGAACCCCCACAATCTCCACAGGTAGAAGGAAAAATACATTGGCTAAATGTATTTTTGAAACCACATTCACAGATTAGGACTGAGGTCACTAGATTTTATAAGGGTTATTTCGTTTCATGAAAGGGGAGGTCTATTTGAGGTATGCAGATTATTCCATGTAGTAAATGATGGCATCATTTCCCTTGCTTCCATCCTGACAGAAATCATTAGCTGTACTGGATTAGCTGCTGTCTGAGTAGAAGTTGTTCTGACAAAGATGATCATGTAAGGAGTGAGCTGTAGTTTTATATTAGGAGAGAGATGAGAAAATTAATGCATCAGAGGATTTAAAGAGAAAGAACAAAACACTCCCAGAAGCCTTGCTTTTGTGGCTTGTCAGAAGCAGCTTTCTTTATGTGGTCAGAGAGAACATAAATGACATGCACTGAAGAGTTGTACTTAATCTCACTAAATATTATGCATAAAGTCTTTCTCGGTCTTCTCTGGGTCTTCTCAGACATATATTTTCAGATATTCAGTTTGCTTCCCCCTCCCTCCCTCTTGTTTCTAGACAGGGGTTGCAAAAATTTAAATTTGTTGACATTTTTGGTATCATAAATAGAGGATGAAGGGTAATACCAGTATGATCTCTGGTGACAGCCAAGTTGAGACATCACATTTCTTTCCTTTCCCCCCCCATCAGATACACTGCATTACTAAGCACAAGTCACAGTGTAGTGGTGATCCCGGTTTGCAAGCGCTGTCATCAGAAAGATGGGCAATAGAATGTTCCTTGCCAAACTTTATAAAGAAGTAGCAGGTGAGGAGCGGAAATGAGAATTAGGCTCTTGGGACTTTTGGTCAGAGTATGATGCTCTCTCCAGCATGAATCTGCATAACAGAACGAAGGCAAGAATTTTCCTCATTAATTCATGTGACAAGGAAGTAAAGCAAACCACACAGCTTGTACTACAAAGTTTTTATTGCTACGTAAATTTTATTGAGATAGAAATTAGCCAGTTTCCTCTGTGTTTTAAGCAGTTTGTGTTTATTGACATAGGGGAAGCTCATCTGTGTTCAAGAATAGATCTGTTTTCTGTTAGAAAACGCTGCACTTCAGAGATATTTTTAATACTGTCGTGTATTGACTTGACACACCATGCTTAATCTGTGGTTTGGGATTTTTAATTTAACAACAACAGTTTTTCTACCTGATTGGTTTTACGATAAGCAATGAAGTATCATGAAGGAGGTAGCAAATTATAAGAAAACCACTATTAGCTGCAACAGATGTGCCAAAGTCAAGAAATATTTATATGTGTTTCCAAAAACTTTACAGCACTGCATTCACATAAGGTCTGCTGCCGAAGCATTTGAGCAGTGTTTTTCTGCTCATTGAGGGAGGAACATATAAGCCTGGGCATTTTACATTGTGGCAAACGTATTCAGGAATGTCTTTCATTTAAGCTGTATTATTCATTAAGAGTTTAAGCTGCCCTAATACATACGGAACTTACACAGCTTTATTTGGATGCTTCAATACAGGCATGTCCATATTTGAAATGGAAGCTTAATGATGTGTGACTATCTGAAAAATGAAAACGTATAGGCAGAGCCCTTGAAATGTCACCCATTTTTTTTCTCTATTTATACAATAATGATTGTACAAGATGGGTTTTGCATCTCTGAGCAATGAGTTAAATACTTCCAAATCTCCTTGAAATCAGTCTTGTGTGTTCATGCATGCAGATTGAAAACCATGACTTTGAGACTTACGTTCTGTGAATAAAATTTACGTTCCCTGAAAAGCAAGAAGGCTGTCATTTCATGCTTCCTAACCTTCATTGTCTATTTTGCTTCACACAGAAGCCCGGTGCGCCTGCGCACAGTCTAGGGGAACAGCTTTCTGCTCTGTCAATTTTTGTTTTATAAAAGACCTGTTTTCTTTATTGCCTTTATCTATTACATCTGTAAAATTTATTTAAGCAGTGACAAATTTGTCTTTTGGGCCTGGAGTCCAAAGGAATAACTGCCATCAGGCTATTGGTAAAAGATTTGTCGGATATGACTGTTCATTAAATCGCAGGGAGCTGTGGGTGAGGTTGGCTGTCTGAAGCTGCTGAGAGTAGGTGGGTTATGGGCCGTCCTTTGTGAATATACATCATCAGAGAGATAAATGTGCTTCAGCAGCCTTTTGTTTTGTTCAACTAAAATGGGTGTTGATTTTGGGAAGCTCAGCAAAATCACTGTCATTTTTCTGAATTAGATACCATTCATCCTACAGAGCACCCATGAAAAACAGCATTTAGGTTAAATATAGCATTACTTTTTTGCTTTATAAATTGACAAGAATAGCATTACATTTCTTTCCCTTAGAAAAAATGCTCAAGCTGAACTCAGTGCCTCTGAGTGAGAACTAGTTAACATCACTGTAAACAGGAGTCCTTGTACACTCACTGCACTTACCTTTTTACACTCTTTGGCCAATTTTTCTCAGCCATTTTTTATGTCCCTGTAGGGACAAAAACTTTAATGTCATCACTGTTTTAAAGAAAGGGAATAAGAGAATATTCATAAGGATGAAAACTGAAGTTACTAATACAGTGACTGATCCACTGTAGCTACATAAATAAATTGAAAGACCTGCTGTATTTTTAATTTTTAATATCCTATTCCAGCACTAGCAGTGCTTACTGCTCTGTTTATTCAGGTGTCCCCCCAGTAACTGAAACTTCATCTTCAGCACAACTGAAAACAAGCTATTTGATGAACTGTGAATTATGAGTTGTTCTTATTCTTCAGGGTGTAAATATGCTTTCAGCTGAAAGCCAGGGAGAGAGGGGAATCCTTCATTTGAAAGAAGCTTTCAGTCTGCACTTGATCTCCTCTGGTTTTGTATGAAAAGCCACATTGGACTGACTGATGGCTGAAAAGGCAAGCTGCTGTGTCAGAGGATTAAGCAGAAGGAAACTGCTGTTCCTTCAGCCAGCACCTTTCCAGAAAGCCCTCTGAATCTTATACCAGTTCAGTGCATTTGTGAAGCCGGAGCACTGAAAATATGTGGATGAAACAGTTTAATTGAAAATATCTCTCACTATCTTAGTACTCGTGCAGATTTAAGAAAGTAAATTAATCTTCACTTATGGCTGTCAACTTCTTCTCTGTAGTTTAAAATGAGATTATTCTTTCCTAAAAGCTATAGCTGAGTTAATAAAAAAACCCAACAACAACCCAAACCAAAAACCCTGAACCCACTCTCTTCCTTCTATCTCTTAAAAATCAAGGAAAACTGATCTCTCAAGTTACTGCAGTTGGTTTCTGCTATTTGGTCAAAAGTTCCATTCCTATCAAAACATGTCCCTGAAAAGTAGCTTTTATTTTCTTTTGTTTCAGTTTTAACTTTGATAAATAGGAAAAAAAAATGGCAAGGAATACTTTGCCAACTGTAAAACCTATATTGCACAATGTTGAAATTTTCAACCAATAGAATTTTCTTTGTATGTGGTGACAGCACCTGTTGATAGTAAGATTTATGCATGCAAATGAAATGACCTGCAGTTGTTTAAACTTAATAGTAATAATGAAAGATTAATGTTTTCAAAGACAAGTTAGTGTTCTTCCATGTGGGAGTCCCCTTTAAATGATCTTCAAACCCCAGAAGAGCACTATTAAAAAATAATGATGTCATGATTAGTTTTCAGAGTGGTTTTCCATTTTGAACACAATGTGATACTAATTTTGAAATATTATAGAGTGGCTAAAGAAAAATGTATCCATTTGTCCACAGTCAGCATAGCACAATTCCACAAGAAATATTTTTAGTCAAATCTGTAATGGTCACTGGTTTTCTTATACATAAGCTATATTTAAGTACATGACAACATTTGGATGAGAGTTCTGTGTGACTGAAAGGTTACCTTTCTTTGTTTGCATAAAATTGTCTTAGGAAATCTTTCATAATATGTAAAGATGATCAGTCTAGTTGTTTCAGTGTTATACCTTTTTCACACAAATCTGAGTCTTAAGAACTGATCTTTGTTACTGATTATTATTAGCAATTAGGAAGGTGTTATGTTCAAGAAAAAGGCTTTTGGGCCATTGTTGTACAGCTCAGAGTCAATAAACTCTGGGCTGCTCATAATAGCCTTTCTTTCACACTGAAGCCTTGGACTTGCTCTAACTTCATCAGAGCAGAGGAAAAAAAGAATAATGTGAACAATAGGAACCATGGAGTTTGATTTAGGCCTAATGTGAGGAGGCTGTAAAAGCTGTCAGGGAGCTTGATTGATTGGCTCTTGGGCTGCAGTCCTCAGTGCAAAGTAATAATGTTCCTGCCTCTTGTGAGAGGGCTGGATGTGTCACCTGGGGTCAGAGCTTATCAGCCTCAGGGGCCAACATTTCAGATGAGGCCAAAGTGCAGTCAATAATTTATTCAGAAATTTGTGTGTAGATCCTAGAGTAAAGCAAGCTTTATTTTGGAACTGTTTGTCTGACCAAGGAAATAATTAAGTCATGTCTGAAAGTCCAGTCCTCTTTCCCCTCCCCCCCCTTTCTTTTCTTCTCTTTGAATGACATGGGAAAATAGTCTCCCCGTATTGAAATATGTGTTTCTGTCATCATGTTGATTGTAGTTTTGCTGAGGGAGGGCATGCCTATGATAATCCTTTGAAGGATGTTACATTGCCAAAATAAATATAGAGATTTTTAGCTGATTCCTAGAATCCAAAATTTTTGCTTTCATTTTATGCAACACTGTCTTCAGTGTCTAAACAGTTTTGTTTCTAAATCTATGAGGGTCAAAGGTTGATCAGCTCTAGTGCGTGAAAAAGCCAAGAGAAGCTGTAGTAGAGTCATAGATCACAGCAGGCCTGGGTAAACTAGCAAGGCTGTTAATTAATAAGTAGAGAAATTGGGGCAGCATGCACAAGGGACACTTAGAGGAAAATTGTTCAACCAGTTGCTGGCAAGAGAAGAGAAGACTCACAGAAATTACACTGATCACTAGTGGGAAATAGTTTTGCTGGGAGCTTGCCTTTGCGTTGCATCAGTATAGATTAACAGTTGGAATAAACCAACTGGTTAACTAGATGTTTTACTAGCTTGTCCACCTGGGAGGTAATTTAAAACAAAGGAAGAAAATCACGGTGAACTTTTCGGCAGAACTTTGACACCTATCAAAGTAGATTAGTTGATAAGTAGCTCACTTTTGTTCTGTCCCAGCAAAATGACTATTTTGCTTCAGTAGAAGCTAACAAAAGCCCTTTTACCTTTCTTCTGCTCAGGGAGAACACTATTAGTCACAGTTCATTAGGCTTGTTTACAAAACTGAACTGGTATCTTAAGTGTGTAACTGAAATACTCTGACTGCTTGAGGCATCTTTTCTGCCACAAAAATACAAGAATTTTCGAATAGGAAAGCCAGCACTGCCTACTATTTTTCATACTAAAATAACTATTTTGTGGGATAAGAGCTGTACAAATTATGTAGCATTTAGCTTTGGCTACATCTGGCTTTGGCTACATTTGGCTACATTTTCAAATCTAGAAGGTAGCATTTCAAGCATAGTTTTGTTTTTAATCTGTTAATTAGAGCAACAAAAGATCTGGAAATGAGGTTACACCAAATCTTGAACTGAAGCAATTGTGTAAGAAGGAGAGCCCCAGACATGTAAGGTTCTCAATCTGCTTTTCCTAGACCAAGGAAAAAGTGAAATGATGGGTCTTGCCATATTGAATTGATTCCTTTTTGTTGTGTCAGTGGGAAAGAGGTAGAAGAAACAGAATTCCTCATTTACAGCTGAGGTTTTTGTAGAACTCTTATATATGCTATACACCACTTTTATCTTTATGTATTTTCTTGTGAAGTTTCATGGTGCCATATTATTGTATTCAGATTTTAATAGAGTTTATATCTACAAACATGAAAGATGTGTCCCTGCAAGTCCCACAAACTGAATGAAATAAGAAGAGGTACTTGTCTCTTGTTAGCTGTAGTAAGAAAATTCAAGGGAGTTCTGCTAAAGAAATCCCAAATGTTTTTATTTCTCTACCCTTTGTCCTGGTTGTGTATGTTTTAGGTGTTTACTTACCCTTTTTCAAGGCTGAAGACAATGAAGTCTTCATGAAATAAGTGAAGCCTTAATGCAGACAGAGAGATGTAAAACGCAGTTCAGTAGTTTCAGTGTTTCAACCACTGCTTTAAATTGCTATTTTAAATTACAGTGAGTAGAATAATAGAGAAGTTATCATGTCTAGTATCTGCAGTTGGCCTTTGTAAAGAATTGCTTGTTAGGAGGCTTTATGATTTACTGAGGCCACAGCTGGTTGCCAGCAGAGCTACAGGAGTGTGTTCTCTCCTGGGCCTGGTAGCTAGAGATGAAAAGGATCCAAAGCTGGCACAAAAGCAAATAAATGCTTTGACTTTAAATAAAGCATCATAATTTATAAGGGGCTCTGCTTCTCAATCCCAATGAGGTACATGGATCAGCAGCAGCTCTTTGAGGTTGAGCAGAATTGTCTGCCTGGCTCGACTGCAATTCTGGTATCTGCAGTCTACAGATTTGGAAGCATTTTCATGGTTTGGGATGGGAATTGTTTATTTATTCATGCTGTTTCTTTTCCATAAATTCTCCCTCTTCTGTCTTCCATTCCTTTATGTTTCATTAGCTACTCTACGGCTTGATAAATAATTGTACCAGTGTTTGCACCTGGCAGCTCTTTATCATGATGTAGAGCACTGGGGAACTAATCACCAAAGACACCTGAAGGTTTATAGGTCCATTTAGTCGTCTGTTGTTTGTCTGGGTTTTAGTCATCCAGTGAATTGTTCCTCCAGTAAGAGAGTTCAAAGCTAGGACACAAACTTCTATTGAGATGTCCTAATACTCACATTAGGAATAAAACCAAAAATGTATGAGCTCCTTAAGAGTTTGGGGTTTTTTGGTTTTCTTTTTTTTTTCCCTGTGTGTTTTTTTGTTTTGTTTTTTTTTGAAGTTTTATTTATAGCAACACACACACATGCATGAATTTATATCAACTTCCCTATTTCTGCAGCTGTTTCTCAACAGTCTGCTGATGAAAACAGTATTTCTGTGGTCTGGTGTTTGAGATGAAAAATAGAAATGAGACAGATAATTCTTAAAAGGAACTCCTGAATGCTTGTCTGGGTGAGAAACAAACTGTTTTGATTTTCCTCTTTTTTGGTCTTACTTCTCCTATTAAAACAATAATGCTTTTCCCCATGCTCCAGGCTTGTTTTGCTTTGCTATATTCTTGCTTTTAAAGGAAAAGAGTTGAGAACAGAAGTAAGTAGCTGAAGAGATCCTGTAATTAATATAAAGTGCAGGAAGCAAGTGTGACAGATTAGTTAAAAAGCCATGTGTTCTGTTGCTTATCTCAAGTGACATATGGTCCTAGAGTAGACGCAAAGGCAGTGGATTGCGGGGCTTCTTTTTCCTTTGCTCAACAAGAAGTTCAGAAGACTGTCCATGTGTTCAACAGGCCAGCAATATAGGAGCTGAAATAACACTCCTTGAGAAGTGAGTGAGAAATTCAAGGGATTACAGAACAGCATTTCTTCCTTCTAAAACTGGGACTATGTGACACTTTTCAGTGTCAGGCTATGTGAATCACAGTTATGATTACTGAAGTAAAAGAGAAAAAAAATCTGCTAGAAACAAAATACTTTATTTCTGAAACAGATTTGGTTTTCTTCAGAACACACAGATGTTAAATTATTTTCAACTTGCATTTTTAGTATCAGCTGAAATAAAGTAAGACTGCAGTTTCATTCTCAAGCTGCAGAAAAACAGTGAAGTGGTTCAGTTGCTCTGGCTGAAGAAAAGTTAAGGTTTGCACAAAAATCAAATCTTTAGTTGTACTCCAGAGGTCACAAACCTATGGCTGGCTTATAATAACATTAATTGCACATTTTCCTGTAAACATTGCAAACATGTGGTCTGACATTCAAGAGGTGTAACAGCAATTGATCCAAAAGTTTTCCTAGTCCTGCCAAAGTCTAATCACCTTAATATAAATCTGGTGGGAGAAAATTATGTGAGTGGCTGTGGCTTCATAGTTTTCAAAATCACAACTCTAAGTAGCTCATATTTTAGTAGAACTGTTTAGTTGTGGATTAACAAGCCATTTGGGAACCAATCTGATGTACTTTCTGGAGTATTACCCAATTTTCATTGAGTCTTTTATTGGTCTTTTAATGAGTGTGAAATTTAGCCTTTTATTTGATTAGGACTTTTAATACTTTTTTCAGCTCTCCATTTGCATTTAGATCTTGTTCACTGGTTATTTGTTAGGCAGACTGAGTTTAGGAGAAATATACACTGAAAAAAAACTATAGTGTCATTGTTTTTATAACTAGTAAGGGACATGAGTTCTTTAATTAGATGCTGCCTTGTTTTCCAGGGCCAACCTGTCTCCAGCATTTCAGTCATAGCTTTGTCCCGATGAACTACCATTTCAGCTTACCCTCAGCAATATATCTTCCTCACATGCTGGGGTTTTTTATACTAAAGCTGGAAAAGGATAATGTTGCTAGGAAGGCAAGAAAAAGAAATGAAACTAGAGCTTCTTTTAGCTGACCATTCAACTGAATATTGACCAGCTGTCTTCATGAGCAAGAAATAGATGGTGGTAAATAAGCTAGAGTCTAGTTTTCCAAGAAGTTCAATGATTTTCCCAAATCAATACAGCCCATCAGGCTTCAGAACAAAGGCTGCAGGAGACATGACAGTGATGGAAGTGGCTTGTGTTCTTTTGTGTATTAAGCACATGGGCTCATGGGGAAACAGTAGTTCTTCAGTTATTTTGGTGTTTATTCTTTTATATTCATTGGGATAAACTTCTAGATTAAGAAAATCTATTACAGATATTATTAGATGTTCCTTGATGGTCCAACTCTATGATTTCAAGAGGTAGTCCTCTCTGTATAACTGCTGCTGCTTTTTTGAATGTTAAAGGCAGTATACAATGCAAACCCAATGAACATATGCTCTGTGTGTGTATTGCTAAAGGTGTAACAGCTTATTTTCAAATTAGGGCAGTGGTTGCTACTTTAAATATGTTTCTACCAATGAACTTCATAATGAAGGAGAATATAAAGGATATGACATTTGAATAAAGTATCCATGAAATTTAAGTTGTTGTTACTCTGAACTTAAGATCACAGAGATATGAATGTACTTTGTTATGCTGTTGCAGAAGCTGATGTAGTTTAGAACCCAGCTTTAGCCACCAGCAGGGCAATATTAACTAATAGCAGGCTTTAGCCTCTCAGCCAAATAACCTTTAAGCTTGCTATGCTTTCATAAAATACAAAATTAACACCACAGCTAAGTGCCTCAAAGGTTTATGGCTGTGCCAGCGGTATTTGATTATACTTCTTTTCCTTAGTGCTTTCCAATCTTCTCATCTTCATTCCTGTACAGAATTTGCTCAGATAAAGTCCAGTGCTCAGGATGATGACTAATTGCAGATCTGTGCTCCAGATGGTTTGATTACAGGATGTGGTTAGAGTGACTTCAAACATTTCACTACAGCAGTAGGGCTCTCAGAAAAAAACCCAAAAAACTAAAAACCAGAAAACCAAACAAACAAAAAAAAAACCCTCCAAAAACTCACCAACACTAAAAACTAAAAAAAACCCACCACATTTGCATTTCCAAGGCACCTGATAGTCATTACATTTTCAGGGTTGCTGATGTTGGTGCCTTACATGTGCACCTGCTGTAGCTGTAGTTAAGTTCTTGTGCCATGCTAGACAGAGTGTGATTAAAATAGTAAATAAACTGTATGTCTACCAGATCAGCATTCAGTGTAAAAGACTTGGCTTCATATGTAGAATGTTTACTGTTAATTTTAGAGTACTTTCTTGATGGAAGTAATCAGTGAGAAATAAGCCATTTGCATTGCAAGTCTAATATAAACATGCTATTTGGTTTTTTTATGCCTGGATGAATTGCAGGTGTATATGTGGATCTGGGACTGATGATGGTGTGGTGGATGTGGTGGTTTGAAGCAAATGAGTTATACTGTTTCTGCTAAACCAATGGCAACAAAAAAGCTTGAGATAATCCTAAGAATATAGATTTTCCTCTTATGGCTTTTTGCATTTCATATGCTTTAGTTCTTGTTAGAAAGTGATGTTAAATGTGGAACTAAGGAAATTACAGTATCATATGTAGAATAAAACATGTTTGATCCATGGTGTGGTGTACTCAGTAATGACAGATATGTCATGGTTTGGCTGTCCCAGGTGTGTGTATTATATAAGTTTGGGACAAAAAGCAAATGGAATTTGACTTGCAAAATAATTTGTGGATTCACTAATCACAAAGATACAGAGAATTATCTGTAATCATCAAGTGATTATATGATGCCTTTTCAATACTGAACATTATATCTCAGCCTTAAAGAACTATTATGCCACAGAGATTTTTACTACAAGAATGTATGTTATTAAATTTTTAAGAAGTAATCTTACAAAAAATACTCAAAGCGTAGTATACATTGAAGGTCTTCCTTCATCAGCAAAAGTTGTCTTAAAATAATACTCAGCACAGTAAAAGCAGTTTGCAAAACTATTAATTTTGGAATTTTGAGCACATAGGACTCCACTTATGTTTAAACATAAATGACTTATGTGACTTTTTAAATATACATGACTTTTGATGACTGAGAAGCAGACAAATGATTTCTAGGTTTGAAAGATTATTTAAATATTCTTCAACAAATCAGTTACAGAAGAGTTCAGAAAGACTTTGTGCAGATCTCGTTCCTCCAGAATTTTGTAGATATTTTTAGCCAGACTCTCTGCTAAGAGCAGAGGGAACAGCTTCTTTTACAAAAGTGAAGGCATATCCATTCACCCGTTCAGATAACTGGTCTTCTGAGTTCTCTGGGAAAAAATCAAGTTGAACTAAACCAGAATTTTGTAGCCTTTGCTGTGGTCTGAACCAAAAAGCAGCCTATACTGTGAACATTAAGTCAGGTTTTCCAGTCTGATTAATTGAGTAATGTCTGCTTATATTGGAATTTGAACGTGTTTGTTTTCTAAAGCCAGTATTTTAAAATACTGGAGCCTACATTAAAGATAGTAATGTGATAATTTGATTCCTAACCATTTTGATAGTCTTGCATACAAAGCATAAAAATTCTTGTTTTATGTTCATTGCAGAAAACAGAGTCAAGAAAGCAAAGAGATTAGAATCTGGTTTAGACTAGATACTTTTTTTTGTTCTTTAGATAAAGGAACATCTAAAAAGCAAGAGTAGATCCTTACAAGCTTAAGGTGGCTGCTAGAAGTGCAGTGCCAAAGTAGCCAACATGAGTGTTACCCCTGCGTGGGATTGAAGATGCCTGTGATTGTGATGTCTGTATGTCACAATAGCACATCTGCATTTGTTAGCAAAAGGTTTAGTTAGTTTGTTTCCAATTTGTCATGGCATATTTAGTTCTATGAATACAGTTAATAGTAAATAGCACATTTTAGTTCTGATTTTGTTATGCAGTCACTGAAAAGGAGGAAGAGGTGACAGAAATGAGAACAGATACATCGCATCCACAGAACTCATAAAAAGTGCTTTTTGATGTAGGTTTCTGAAATTATTTTATTACAGATCACTTTTGTGACGTGACTTTTCATTCCATAGTAAAATCCAAGTACAAATTGTCACAGTTGTTTTGTGCGTTTTATCTGTCAGAAGTGCTTATGTAAAATGGTTTTGTGGTCTCTAGGTATGTGTTAGTTTTTCCTATTTGGGAAATTTTTTGCCTTAAACACTGTGGTTATAAATATGATGAGTTAAGAAAAAAACTCATAGTGCTACATGTACTGTGAAGGAAAACAGCAAAATACAGAATCTTTTGTTTCTCCTTATAGGCTAATGAAATTACCTTTAATCTAAAGAAGGGGTCTCTATTGATGGTGGCACCAGATAACATCCTGTGCACCATTGTTGTACATTAATGCTTTTGGGGTATGATCCTGCCTTGGCTAATAATGGATTTTGGCAAAAAAGGTACATTAGGTGAACTTTAAAATGTGTGAGTAACATGACCCCATTTTCTTGTGCTATGAGATAATTTTGTAATTCCCACACATGAAAACATGCACTGCTTACTGTGTCTAGTCCTTAATGATAAAGAGTAGCATGGGTAGTAACATTGGAACTTTTAATATTCTTACTTTTGATTGCTTTAATTTAGAGCATATGATACTTAAGACTGCAGAAGATATTGCTAATTTCAAATGTACTGTAACTATGAATAGTTACGTAGTTTGCAAACAAAATTATAAGCCAAATTAAACTCAGAAATTTACACCCTCATTTGGGAGGATAAGTTTTTCTGTATTACATCCAACTCTTGTAAACTGTACTCTGGTAATTGGTCAAACTCTCTGAGTTGACACCCTTACTTGGTTAAAGAAGCATTTGCAAGTAAACTAAATATATTCACTGTTTCATCCAACCTCACAAGAACAAGATTAGTTGTTGGGCTAGGTTTCCTCCTGAATTTGAATCTTAAAGAGTCCCAATACCCTCAAGTACACTGAATTAGAAGTGTCTGATTTTTTTCCCCATCCTCAGTAACAGGTACTTTAAAAAGTTTAGCCTCTTGGGCTCTTTTTGAGAGGAAAATATGTATCTGTATTCAGACAGCATGAAACGTGTGGGTTCCTCAGACTGTCTTTGATTTTTTTTTTCTTATTTAGGCAATGCTAAATAAATTATTATTACATGATGGATAGTATAATGTATAGTGCCATGTAAGAGGAAGACTTATTAGAGGTATTGACGCAGCCCCAGTGAGGTTTGATCCTGTATGTGTTATGTAACTTCACAAGATGGAGGAAGTATGTGGGCAGCTATGCCCCAGGACACACATGCACAAACGGAGGAGTTGGAACAATGTAGAGAAAGGTTAGTGCATCTATGGCTGCATGCCCAGTGCACTCAGAGGCAACGCTTGGAGGTGAGATGAAGACTGCTCTAGTACTATTGCTGAGACAGAGCAGTCTCAGAAGAGGTTCTTGTTTGGAGCTTGAACTCTGTGCCAGGACAGTTAGTACACCCTGACTTGGTGTAGCAAGAATAATCCTTCTCTTCAGTACTGCATGGTGTGGAGTACTGCATGGTGTGGATGACCTCAGTCATCTCCATTTTCATTTTCCAGTGCTTTGGTTTAATAAGCCTCCACCAGTTGTGTGTTTTGTTAGGTCAGTCTTACTGATATGTTACTTATATTCTCCTAACCCATATTTATGATGATCTCAGAAGAGTAACTTACTTGTGGCTGAGCAATGTGCTGTCCATTAGGGAAAGGAAATTTATTCCTTGCCACAGCTATTCTAACACAGCATGGAGATTAATATTCTCTCCTACTTACATGGGACCTTTGCTAAGACTAACAAACTTAATGAGATGCTAAATGTAACTGACTTTAAGGGATGAACTTTCTTGTGTTTGCATTTGAAATACTGACTTCCATATACTAGAAGGTCATTTGAATGTCTACTAAGAAGTATTGAAATATGTATTGATTTCAGGGGCTTTTATTATTATCCCTTTTCTATGCCTTCTGCTTTGCCCTCTTTTCTATCAATAGGTAACAGACTATCCCTAGGTTTGGCATATAAATTAATAAATCAATAAGGTGCACATAGAGATCAACAAGACTAAAAATATCAAGGAAGATGGATACTTAGGTCAGAATAATCCTTCATTAAAAAAAAAATCTCACACCCCAAAATCTCCAAACTCAACCTCCCCCATCCCGAAAGTAACAAAAGAATAAAGGTGAACTACCTCAGGAAAATTAAATGGCACAGATAATTCTCTAGTAATACTACATGGGATGTCAGAAAAGCCCTCCTTGCTTTGTACATTTAAGAAACTAGACAAACACTGATACAAGGGCAGGAGGGAGCAATGGTGCTGTAGCAGGGAGACGGGCTGCATAACATAATAGAATTTAACAGTGGGAAATACCTGTGATTTTCACTTGGACCCTTATGGGGTCACAAATGACAAGCTGTTACAGCAAAAGGAGGGCATCAAGGTTACCAGAGAAACACCTTTTTAATCTCCTCTCTCTAGTGTGCGAGTGGCAGGTGGGGACATAGCTTAGAGCTGCTTGTTGTGAGAAATGCAATTTCCACCAACTGGTATTTCCTCTGTGGCTGTATTGGGGTGTTCTTCTTGGCCCCAGCGCCTCCCCAGCTGCCTCTATGCCTGTGGAGGGGGTGATGGTAAAGCAGCCTTGGTGTCTTTGCAGACCACCCAGTTTGCATAGGTTGTAAAAGTATGGCATGGCATTTAAACTCTGATCACAGAATCACAGGATTAGTGAGGCTGGGAAAGACCTCCAAGATCATCAAGTCCAACCTGTGACTGAACACCACCATGCCAACTAGACCACGGCACTAAGTGCCGTGTCCGGTCCTTCCTTAAACACCTCCAGGGATGGTGACACCACCATGATGCTTCAACGTATTCAAATCCAGTCTGTGACCCTGGCTGGAAGTGCTCTTTATCTTTCGTGCTTCAGACCAACTCACCCCAGTGCACAGAAGTCCAGTTGCATAATAGTAATGGCAACAAAAAAACTAGTGGGGGTTAAATATCAAATCAGTTACAGAAGATTTTCAAGGCAATCCCTTTTTCCCTGGTACCTCTGCTAACAACACTTAAAATACTTCCCTGCTGCTAAAAGACCCCAAGGAAATAAGCAGCTGGTTGCATGTTAACTCAGTGCAGCAGAGGGATGGGTTTAGTGCAAAATTAGAAATTGTGCCATTAAGACAAAGCAAAAAGACAGGCTGGAAACATTCTGGCACAATGCCATCATCGTATCTGTTACAGAAACACTGCAGATAGAATAAGGGAAGTGTAGAGGAAAAACAAATCACGAGGTTGGCAGCTGCATGTTGGTGTCTTCACGCCTCTCATAAATTGGGAACATTTTGTATTGTGTCTTTCTTTGATAGCTAAAATGTATTTTTTTTATTTCAGTGTGTGTTCTAATGAGAAGAGATCTCTGGTTCAATGATACTACCTTGTATTTATCTGTGGCAGTTAATGAATTAAAGGGGTCATTATGCTGACTAGTCCATAAACATGATGATGAATTATGTGAAGAAGTGTTTGAGGGCAACCTGAAAATGTTTGAATGACATCTTCCCCATTTGTTTTCTTGTTTCTTACAATATACTTACCATTCACACATTTTATAGGGACAATTCAAATAAAATAGAATTCTGCTTTAGGTGGGCAGACAAATTTGCATTTAATAAAAGTCCTAAGTGGAAAAGCAATTAAATTACAGTATGTTTTTAAAGGATCCTTCTTCCTATATGTATATGGCACTTACTCTTAGCTTCACCATGTTTTGTGTCTAGTCCCTTGCTTTCCACAGAGATAAAAAAACCGCAAATAATACATGTTTCCACAAAACTTGTAGTGCATACGTGTGTGTATTTGTGTTTGGATATGTGCAATTTCAAATAAATAGAAGCATCATTATCATATTGTTCAAAGCAAAGCATATTCTTCTCAGTCACCTACCAATTTAAACACTGTAACTGGTGCTTGGTTTATGCTGGCTTGCTGCCAAGTGAAAGCAATTATGTGCAATAATAGCGAAATTAAGAGGTGAGTGTTGCTGATTTACAGCAGGACATGGCAAAACCCATTTCCTCTGTCAGCTGTATCTCGATTACACGCACAGTCACACAGACACACTCTCTTACACACGTACACATGCATGCACACACTCTTGTTCTTTGCTGTTTGCTCTCTTTCCTGTGGGTTTTGGCTTGAGGTCACTGAAACCAGCAAAGAGGAAGAGTATAGACCACAGTGTTTGAAAGTAAATGAGAGTACAGGTCTCGCTTTGTAGGGAAGGAGAGAAAAACAAAACAAAAAACAAAGTAAAAAAAAGGAGAAAAACAAAAAGCCTACACCAATTATTGTTCTAACTGTGATAATACTTTCTTTTGCTCCCGCTGGCAGGTGTCCTAGTGGTAAATGTTACATGGAGGAACAAGACTTACGTGGGAACACTGCTAGACTGCACAAAGCATGACTGGGCCCCTCCTAGGTAGGCAAATATTCTGATTCTGTTTCTTCTCTGCAGTATTTTAACCCCCAATCTCAGTCAAGAGACTGTACAGAGATTAATGAAACACAACTGGTTATAATTGAAAACATACACCAGTGAAATGAGTAGCTCTCTGTTCTGAATTGAAATGTGGAGTGGAAATTCTTTTTTGCCTTCTTTTTGTATTTTTGAAAGGGAAGAGGAAATATGTGGGACTAAGTCAGGTGGCAGTTATTTTCAAAATGTATTTCTGTAAGTTTGGAAAATTTTTTGCTGCACTGTTCTAATTAGCTGGACGTGTTCTTACCATTTTTGTAATTTTTTAATGACTTTCCTTTTGAGACTGTAGCATTCTCATTTATGGGAGGGACATATTTCCTTTAACATGTATGAAGGTTCTGTTATGGGAAGCAGTGGTGTTTTTTTGGGTTTTTAGTTTGTGACTCCTGCTAATGAAATCTCTTGTTTGTATAGGTTTTGTGAATCGCCAACAAGTGACCTGGAAATGCGTGGAGGGCGGGGCAGGGGAAAGCGGGCAAGGTCTGCTGCAGCTGCCACTGTACCCGGGAATGATGCAAGTTTTGCAGAGTCCAGAGGACTTCAGAATAAGAATCGAGGTGGTGCCAATGGGAAGGGGAGGAGGGGCAGCCTTAACTCAAGTGGGCGCAGAACACCCCCAAACTGTGCCATGGATGAGGTAAAAGCCAGTCCCTCTTCCACAAACAAGAGGAAAACTAAGCCTCCTATGGAGCTAGATTTAAACTCCAGTTCAGAGGACAATAAATCTGGAAAACGTATTCGTACTAACTCTAGAAGCACTCCCACCACCCCACAGGGGAAACCTGAGACTAATTTTTTGGACCAAGGCTGCTCTTCTCCGGTGCTGATTGACTGTCCTCACCCCAACTGCAACAAAAAGTACAAGCACATTAATGGATTACGCTATCATCAGGCTCATGCACATTTAGACCCAGAAAACAAACTGGAGTTTGAGCCTGACAGTGAAGACAAAATTTCAGACTGTGAGGAAGCATTGAGTAATGTGGCACTTGAATGCAGTGAGCAAAGCACAAATTTGCCAGGCTTTGATCCGCTAAAAGCACCGACATCTCCTTCCTCCATTGCTACCCCAGGGACCCCCAAGGGAAAGAGGGAACTGACCAGCAATGGCCCTGGCTCAGTTATCAGTTCCAAAACTGGTAAGAATTCTGGAAAAAAGAAGGGTCTGAACAGTGAACTGAACAGCCTTCCAGTAATTTCTAATATGGCAGCCACACTGGATAATTGCTCAGTAGCAGATGGCAATTTGCAAACTGAAATGCCAAAACTGGAGGCTGAAGGCTTAATTGACAAGAAGAGTTTGGGTGATAAAGGCAAGAAATCGAACAATTGCAAAGTGGATAAAAACCTGTCCAAACTGAAAACAGCCAGGCCCATTGCCCCAGCTCCAGCACCAGCTCCTCCCCAGTTAATAGCTATACCTACTACAGCCTTTACAACCACTACTACAGGGACAATACCGGGACTGCCCTCTCTAACAACTACTATTGTTCAGGCTACACCAAAGAGCCCTCCACTGAAACCTATTCAACCAAAGCCCACAATTATGGGAGAGCCAAGCACTGTAAACCCAGCTCTCACATCACTCAAAGACAAAAAGAAAAAGGAGAAGCGAAAACTGAAGGACAAAGAAAGCAAAGACACGGGCAGCCCCAAGATGGATTCTAAGCTGGGAAAGCTGGAGGATTCAAAAGGGTCTGGGAAAGACTTATCTGGACATTTTTTAAAGGACCATCTCAACAAGAATGAAGTGCTAGCTAATGGATTGTCAGAGTCTCAAGAGAGCAGGATGGCAAGTATTAAGGCTGAAGCTGATAAAGTTTACACATTCACGGACAATGCGCCCAGCCCTTCCATAGGGAGTGCCTCCAGAATGGAATGCAGCACTTTGGTGAATGGACAATCTGCCATGGCGCCACTGCACGTGTTGACACAAAATGGCGCAGACAGCACGGCTGCTAAAACCAACAGCCCTGCTTACTCAGATATTTCTGATGCAGCTGATGATGGTGGCTCTGACAGCAGGTCAGAGGGCATGAGGTCAAAGGCGAGCTCTCCATCAGATATTATTTCTAATAAAGATGGTGTTGTAAAAGGACATTCTTCAACCACAGCACAATCGGCTCAAGCTAAAGAGTCTCATTCTCCCTATTACCATGGTTATGATCCTTATTATTCCCCAGGTTACTTGCACTCTGGACAGGTCAGTGCCCCAGCAGCCGGGAACAGCAGTACCCCGCAGGGACTGAAGATCAAAAAAGAGTCTGAGGAAGAGGCTGAAAAGAAGGAAAAGGCAGAAGCATCAGATGCCAAGAAAAGTGAAAGCACTTCCTCTAATTTGCAGCCGCAACATCAGTCAGTAATAACACAAAGACACCCTGCACTTGCTCAGTCACTTTATTATGGACAGTATGCCTATGGGCTCTATATGGACCAAAAGTCCTTAATGGCCTCTAACCCTGCTTACAGGCAGCAGTATGAAAAATACTATGAGGACCAGAGACTAGCAGAACAGAAAATGGCACAAACTGGGAGGGACTGTGAACGGAAGAGTGACCCCCCCTTGAAGGAGATTGGGAAGGATGACAACAAGCAGAAGACTATTCCATCTGCCACTATTTCAAAGCCCCCTTCAACTCCGGAGTCCAGTAAAAATAACACTAAAATAGGGTCATCAGTTCCCAACAAAGGTGAGGAGACAAGCAAATCACAGATTCTTTCCAATCACCAGCAGCAGCTTCAGTCTGACAGTTTCAAAGTGAAACAAATGGAAAACCACCAGCTTATAAAGGAGGCAGTGGAGATGAAATCTGTTATGGACTCCATGAAGCAAACAGGAGTAGATCCAACCACAAGATTTAAACAGGTGAGATCACAGGAAATGGAATAAGAGAGTCTTGATTTAAGTAATGTGAGATTTTCTCCCTGATTCTGATATGTTCGTCTATCTCTGCAGCCAAACAGTCTCCGTCATCTTTTTTTTCAAGCTGCATGGTATTGTAGTCTGTGAATAGACCAGTAGACCTTCCCAGCTGCGCTGTTTAAAAAGAATAAAAAAATAAATTAAACAAATCTAGTAAGGTGGTGACAGAACCCAGGCTTCAGACCTGAATAGACTGTTTTAAATTATATGAATGAATAAAATAGAATTAGATTTCTCTTTTAGATGTAAATTCTAAGCATTTTGCTTAGTTCAGAAATGAGAAATTTCGAGCAAAGTAAGCAGCTTTCATTGTGAGAGGACTTAAAGTAGATTTGAAACATGGTTTGAAGTGTTTCTTTTTTCTGTTAAATGACAGTTGGCATTTACTAAAGATGGGTGAGGTGGTTCTTTGAAGGGTTGGCTTGAAGCATAGCTCTTTATCTTAACCCAAGGTGACCTTTTTGAAGCAGTTAAGTTCCCCTTCTCTCCTCAACCAACCTCAAGCCCCTACAGACCTATACAATGGATGAAATCCTTCCTCCATTGAATTCAGTGATAGTTTTACCATTGACTTCAGTGGAACCAGAATTTTATCCAGTGGCTTCATGCTGACCTACCTAGATGTCACATTGCCTTCATTTGAGGCAATGTGACTATCGCTGTGCACTGAACTGGAACCTCAGTCCTTGGTGCTTTCATGTTCTGGTGTATGGTACATCCCAGACTTCATCCTTAAAGGCTATCTTTCAAGATACAGTGAGGTCAGGGAAGTGGGAGTTAGGGAGCTCTAAAGGAAGTGGGATGGTATAGTCCTAAGTAGAAGATTTCTGCTAATTCAAATCAGTATTTGAACCAGACTTTCCAAGCCTCTAGTTGTGCACTTGTATTTCTGTGGCATGTGCCACAAATGTCTCTGAATTGAAGAAAGTGTTTGCAATTAGCTGTTATATATTCTGTGTTAGAAAAAGAAGTCTTACTGTTCCTTCTCTGTGCTGATTTGATGTGGTGTTGTAAAGAACTCACATGACATGCCTATTAACTGATTTATGTAATATATTGTGTAAAAAGGTATTTGCAGTGCCCAGTACATGTTCTTTAAGCCATGTATGTGGTCCTCATCCTATAAATATTTTCCTATGTGTAATTTTATAAACTTGAAATAAGATTATCAGCTGACGAAGTCTGCCTTAATGTCTGACTTCCATTGATTCCCAACTATTTGTGATATCAGAGGTAGCATCTTTCCAGCTATATCAGTTTTTCTTGTACATTGTTCCAGGTATTCTAAGTGCACTAGAGTATATCATTAGCAAGGTTGAATTTTAATGTTGTGGTTCACAGATATTTTTTGCTCTCTATTGGAAAAGTCTCTCTGTGGGCTTTAATTAAAATGTTTCATGAATAGCATGGTCTCAGGACTTTGTTACAATGCATATGTATTTCATGATTAAATTAGTTAAAGGCATGAAGGAGGATATAAGATGAAGCAATTGAATTACATTTTGATAATAGTCTGTTGCTCCTTCATGGGAATATTGGTTTGACTTTGAGCTCAAGGCCCTCTGTAGCAAGCAAACCTCTCCTCTGTGTTGTAAGAATATGGTATTAAAACAGCTATTAAAAATACATTAACTGAAGTATAGAAAATATCAATAATGAACTAATTTTAACATCCAAGTTCAGAACAGCTTTTTTCTCCTCTGTATTAGGATCCAGATTCACGAACATGGCATCATTATGTCTATCAGCCCAAATACCTTGATCAGCAAAAATCAGAAGAACTTGATCGTGAGAAAAAGTTAAAAGAAGACAGCCCTAGAAAAACACCTAACAAGGAAAGTTCCCTGCCTAACCTTCCTGTCTCATTAGCAAGCATTAAAGAGGAGCCTAAAGAGGTCAAGCGTTCTGATTCTCAATCAGTGGATGAGAGCAAGATAAAAACTGATGACCAAAAGACTCCTGTAAATTGGAAGGACTCTCGGGGTGCTAGAGTAGCAGTTTCCTCACCAATGAGTCAGCATCAGTCATATATCCAGTACTTGCATGCTTATCCGTATCCACAGATGTACGATCCCAACCATCCAGCCTATCGCGCAGTCTCTCCTGTCCTAATGCACAGCTATCCTGGTATGTATTCTGAAACTTGCCTTGCACGATAGTTAAGATTTGAACCCTCAAGTTGCAGTAAAGTCTGCATTTTAATATTTCTTTGAGTAGCTAGGATATATTAGAAGCTTCATGGGTGACATTGTGTTACTGATGAAACTGATTTAATACAATATGTTCCTTTTATGAACTCTCACAGTTCCCAGCTACAGGTCTCTCAACCCTTGACAGTCTGCTATTGCTGTTAGACTGATAGATAGTTTATTGCCTATAAAAATATTCTAAGCACTTACTGTCAGAAACATTATAGTTACTATTCCTTTCACTTAAAGAGGACCCATAAATGTCTAAAATGGCTATCAACTGAACCCTCTTTATAACCTCCATTCATCAGGGTAAATTAGGTGATGAAATTGAAGAGCAGAGATGCCATTTGATAGTTATATGATCTACTTTTGCTGTTATCCTCTGTTCTGACATTCCTTCCTTTTACCTTGATATAACCAAAATGTAAAAACAGTAACTTGATGTGGTATTTATTGTTTACCTGCAGGAGCCTATCTCTCTCCAGGATTTCACTATCCAGTTTATGGGAAGATGTCAGGGAGAGAAGAGACAGAGAAGGTCAATACCAGCCCAAGCATCAATGCAAAATCAACCACTGAGTCCAAAGCACTGGATTTGCTCCAACAGCATGCCAACCAGTATCGCAGCAAGTCACCTGTTGTAAGGCTTCATCTGTTGTTACTGAAGAGGGTTACATATGGGAAGGAGTAGAGAAAGAACATAATTTTAAGAAGCACACAATCTGGCATCAAACTGTGATTGCATGATTCTTCTTTATAGTACTGCTTAAAATAAAAGCAATTTATAGTCAGGGTGCTCCTGTGGCATAAACTGGAAGTGACACATATAACACAGTTCTGAGCTCAGAATCTTCCTATCTTGAATGGATTCATATTGAAATACAGATTCAGAGATACTTCCTGGGGCACAGTTTATTGCAGTTAAACAGGACGCTCCTGTTTTAAAACAGATAATGAAATGAGAAGTTGGGCTATGAGATTTGGTAACATCCCCTTCTTGTATTTGCCAAGAATCCACATCTTCCAAATAGCAGATTACCAGCCCCCATTTCTGCAGATTTACATGTTCGAACAAATACTATTATTTTACTTTCAGATAAGTGGGTGCTAGTTTTAATTGTGAACAAGTTACCAACTGTAATTCTATTTTTTAAAAGGTTTTTCTGGTTATTCAGTCAGATCTCTAGAGTGCTTTAGAGGCTTGAGGATTCAATTACAGCAGCTTTCATCGGCTCAGCTAGGTTGTTCAGGCCACCGACAAGCCAGCCAGGCTTCAGAGAGCCCAAAACTAGAAGTCATCATAGTGGTTCAAGCTGCATGGTGTTGCCTCAAAATTTCTGTGCCTTGGAAAATCTTCCATTAGCCAGAAAGACTAGCTTTAGGTTAGAATAAGTAGAAATACTTTTTCAGAAAAAATTAGCTTCCTTATTTGTATTCAAAAAAGTGTTGAGAGGTAGTGGCAAGTGTGGTTTTCTTGTGATTTCATCCCTTTTAAAATTCCTGTATCACTTTGCTTTCATTTTCTGTTACTAGCCTGTGGAAAAATCAGCAGCTGAGCGTGAACGGGAAGCAGAAAGGGAACGAGACCGCCATTCTCCGTTTAGCCAGCGGCATCTCCATACACACCATCATACACATGTTGGAATGGGTTACCCTCTCATACCTGGACAATATGACCCATTTCAAGGTGAGCAGAAAATTTCCAATGGTGGGATCAGCTTTCCTCATGGAAGTGTTGCCTTGGTGTTGGAAATCATGCCTACATGAAGCATTTTGAATAGAGATCCTGTTGTTAAAGTGGAAGTGCTTTACATTTAGGAAGAAGGCTTGAAAAGTCATGGAAGAAGGCTTGAAAAGCCATGTTAGCATGTGCTAACAGTATATTAATAGCTTCTTGTCTGAGAAATACCCAGTTTTGGAAACAAAACTGGGTGTCAGAGCATTATTAAAGATATACCAGTTAGGCTGTCATTCACGTGAATGTTTTGATTCTTCCCACAAATTGACATTAACTGGCTGAAAGGCAGTAAAAAAATCCAAACCAAACAACCTTCTTCTTGTATAATTAGGGTTGTGTAAGCAATGGAAAAAGTGTAGCAAAGACAAAAGCTTTTTATACTGAACATATTTTATGTACAAGGCATTGCAGTCACAAGGGTTTGCGCTTGTTATAATTCAACTGTCTGAAAGAGGACCCTTTGTATTTTGGCAAATGCCGTGCACAAAGTTGCAGTTAGGGAAAAAGCCTAGTAAGATACGATTTATTCTCTCTAGGTTTTATACCACTCTTTGAATGTTTTTTCTCTAACTGTGAACTCTAGCTGAATGAAAAAGAGATTTCTTCCCATGCAGCAAAGTATGTGGTACCACAATTGGTGGCTAAATGACATTATTTCTTTATGTTCACTTGGTGCCTCAGCACTTATTTTTCTTGTGTAAAAGTCTTGACATTTCTCAGTTTGATTCAGTGAGTCCATATGCCTTTTGAGATGCATTATGCTTGTTCAGTAGCAAAACTGTAAAAATTGTAAGTTATTATGAAAGTATTGTATTCTGAGCAGATAGCATGTCGTTTCTGTAATTCACTGTGTCTTTTGATTCTTGTTGTTTCCTGGTACCTATAATTTCTACTGAGCTTCCTATTCAGGGCTCATACAAACCACTTAGCATCATGCAGTGCGGTATTTGGAAAGGAACGCTATAAGTAGAAATGCTGTAATTTCTTGTAAAATATGTATTAAGGACAATTCAGTTTATTATATAAAGGTGTACCGATCACACCAGGCAGACTGTCTTAACAGTGTTGTCTGGAATATTTGCCATTTATGTAGTGTTAAGCCCCGCTATTTTCTGGATGTTTGCCTTAGAGATGCTTCCTACTGTATCTCTAAGCACAAAAATCCATTAAAACCAGACATCCATCAACATTCTTTTTTTTCCTTCTTTCCCTCAGGATTGACCTCTGCTGCCCTTGTTGCCACTCAGCAGGTGGCTGCACAGGCATCTGCATCTGGTATGTTTCCTGCACAAAGAAGGTAAATAGCCAGTAAATTATATACCATAACATAGAGAGGAGAAAGTAAATCATAGATTTTTTTAGCCTGATGGTCTTCAGTTCTCTGTATGACCCTGTTTTGAAGGTGGAGGAAAAATTTGGTATTTTGGGTTAATTGCAGTTTTGTTCTCTTTAAGGTGACATTTTGTCCTTAATTGTGTTCTTTAACTGTAACATAGGTCATTAGGAAAGAACAAGTAGTCCATCTTCTGAGATTTTCCCAGACTATATTTTAAGGATTTGTATTAAGATAAAAAAAGTGATTATGAAATATAATTTGAAATCCAAATTTTTACAAAATGAGTTTAAAATTAATGTTCAGTTAGTTCCATTTATAACCAGAAAAACATAGAATTTTATCTATTCTGCAAGTCTGCCTGGTTTGCTGATTTTGCTTTCAGAGAGGTTTGTTTGAAAGCCTGTTAGAGCCGACATCTTATTTAAGTTACTTCCACCCATTTGCCTCTCAGTTATTTTCTAGCTTTGCAGTAGAATTTACTTGTCAGTTATCACTCTTACTCTTCAAGGGGAAAGATATTCTCCTGTATTACAGTGATCCCATCTCAAGTGAAAAGCCCAAAGAATCTTTGCAAGTTTGAGTTTTGTTCATCACTGCCATGTTAAACCTCAGAGTTTAATGTATTAAATAGTACAGTTAAGTTCTGTGGTTATGGGTGTCTTTCTGAAAGGTGATTCTGTAAACAAGCAGCCAAGAAAGGCTCTTACCTGGAATTATTTGAGTAAGAAAGGTTTGTAGCCCTGAAAGACCTGGTCGATGATAGGGTGTTATAACACCACAAGATAAATCTGGCACAGGTTGTTTCTGTGTTGTTCCTGGCAGGGGAGATATTAGGATATGGCTTGCCATCTTTTTTTCTTGAGTTTGAGAACACTTGTACAGATTTCATTTCATGATCTAAAGCGCAGTAAAAAAAGTATGATGAAGGAATGCTGCTTACTAAAACGTTTTTCTTTCTCTTTTCAGAGAATGATGAATTTGGGGATGAACATTGTCATGTGACTGGATCACATGAGGAAGCGCTTTATTACAGACATCAGTTCCATGGTGTTAATTTGAAATGCCTTAATGGCAGGCAAAAACCAGTCATTTCATTTTTGTAAATTGCAGATTTTATCACAGAGTAACAAATGTTGCTGTAATTAGACTTCTGTTTTTATATATATATATATGCGTATATATA
>WBMV01004466.1:288739-304441 GCA_013396655.1 Campylorhamphus procurvoides | reverse complement strand
TTGTATCAGTACCAAGGCTCGCACACAGGGTCTGCTGCTAAGTTGCGAACCACACAGTAAATGGAGATATGTATTTGTCATGTTTAGAAAGCGTTAACCGCAAAAGGCTGTTTGGTTTTTTTCTCTTCTTCTTCCTTTTCTTTTTCTTCTTTTTTTTTTCTCCTTTCCGATTGTAAATAAATAATGTTATGTATCAGTGTGCCTGAACCTTGCATACCCTTCTGATATTTCCCACAAGCTCTCAGAGAGGCTAACTGTGATGACACTTTGGTACAATGTAGATGTCTATTTGGTGGTTCCTATTAAGATGCATCAGTGTAAAATGTTACTGTATTCACTGTTTCATTGTAATTGTGTATTGTGAAAAATATACCTTTGGAAGGCATGGGGATTCTAGTACCACAAAAACTGTGTTGTATATAATGTATAGATTTTAAATGGAGATAATGAGCATCTGTGAATAATGAAATGTCTTTTTTGATAATCTTGAATGGCAGATAACCTAATAGCCTGCATATGAGAAGACATCTGTGATTGTTCTATTACTTGAATAGTCCTGCAGTCTTTTTTTTAATGTTTACAATTACCCAGATTTAGAGAGACTTTAATGCCATTACCTGTTTACTTGTTTTATTGTAATCTAGTTTATTTTATGTAAAACGTATACTGAATGCTTTCATTTTTTTTACTTGCCTTAAATAATTTGGCAATCAGAATAAAGAAAAAAGTTGTTTTTTTTTTTTTTTTAAATTTCTGGGTGTCTATAGGCCACTTTGAAAGATGTGTCATAGCTGTAGATAGCAGAGGCTGCAGCAACAACACAGCTACAAATTGTGCTCTTGGTGAACTGTGTCGTTGTCCTCTCCCAGCGGGAGATGCGGAGCCCAACCCAGATAGCAGTGGACCTCTTTCAGTTGACCCTGATAGGCTCAAAAAAGGCCCATAGTAACACTTTGGATGGTATTAGTGGAACTGAAATCTCTAATACCTGTTTTAGAGCAGCTCTGTATGCTATAAATTATAGGCAATTTTTTCCTATTATATCTGTATTGCCCCCCTTCCCCCAAATTAACTAGATGCCTAAAAACAGAGGAGCTGTCAGTTAAAAAAAAGAATTCCTTTGCTGTGCTTAACCTGCATTACCACAAAATAGATATTTTATGTGGCTGTACAATCTGTTTTGTTACAATGTGGTTAACACAGGACACAGTAATATGAAATCACTAATCATGGCATGAAAAAACATCAGATTTTCTGGTCAGCATTTGAGGCTTTAACTTTTGTCCTTTTCTGCATATCTCAGTTACATTGATTGTCAAAACTGGGTGTTTTTTAAAAGTTTTACTGTGTTTTTTGTTTGGTTTTGGTTTTTGTTGTTGTTGTTGTTTGGTTTGGGTTTTTTTGTTTGTTTTTTTTTTGACAGGGTGAATTACTGCAAGTTAAAGGTTGTTCTTGAAGTCGGTTCCATTTCTTCTACCTTGTGAATACTTAATACAGAAGGATGAATTAAAGATTCCCAACAGACAAGCACACTTGGACTTTTTATATTACTATGATGAATCTGCCATTAATATTGCTATAATTGTTTTATTTTTATAGGCATAAAATCAGTTCCCTTAGTGAATAGTTATAAGGTTTATTGATTTTTACTACACATCATTCGTCTGTGGCTTACTATTATTGTCTTGTTCTGAGCACATTCAGAAGTCTCACAGTGGTGACATACTACAAGTTAGCCTCATAAAAATGGGAAGGAAGGGGTGTTTTCTTTGAAAAAGGGGATATTGTGAATGCAGGGCTCTTGAAATAATAAATGCCTTATTACTTCTATAGTAAAGGCTCAGATCGCTTTTGTGTTGAAATGCACCATTGTGGTTTTTTTTTTTTTTTTTCACCTAGAACATTAATGCTTTGCTTCCAGAGCAAAACAGATCTTATAAATTCACACCGTTGGTGATTTTGATTTAGTATGGTTTGGGTGTCATAAGTAACTGGAATGAATTACTCTGATACTGGGTAAGTAATAGTTAAAACTACAATTAATGTTACAGTTTTATTATATCCTTGAAGTCTCTTAAGAGTGGCTAACATCCATTGCCATTTATTGTCTTCCTTCACTTAAGGTTGTCTTCCATCTAGCTTTATAGTCTTCCTTTTAGTTGCCATACTGACCTTAAAGGCTGTACCACAGTGAGTGTGACTCTGGTTCGACACTCCCCAAAGCCAAAGGTATCCATGTCCGAGCATAGATGTGCAGCTACTTGGTCATCTCACCACAATGCAAACTGAAGTAGTAGCACAAAGAAGACAATTTACACAGTTGGGAACTAAGAGCTGCAGAGGCTGGTCACTGAAAAGGAGCAGGAGAAGCATCCTGATACAGATACATTTGCACTCTGTTTTCCACAGGCTGGGCTTACATTTTTTGTTACCTCTAGCTGACACTTCTACCACTCTGCCCTTCCAGCAGCAGCTATCGCTGACCTTGCTCCTGTCCTTTATCCAGAAGTTGCTGAATGTCTTGAAAAGGTGAAGCTGGGCTTATGCATCACATTTATTTGAATTTCTAGCCTATGAAAATGCAGCTTAAAGAAATTAAAGGTCTGTCAATGGGGGCCCATCACACAGACCAAAGAAACCCAGCCAGGAAGCTACAGCCTATGGTACTTCCACTGGGAAAAAATGGATGTGGACAGAGTAGGGGTGGGGTGTTTTTTGAGCAATCATGTAGATTTAGGGGCTGAAACAGCATAGGGGTCTAACTGAGTGAGCTGGCTGACTACCAGGGTGAGACTAGATGTGGTAAAAATGGGGGCTAGGAGTAACATTTCTCGAGTTTTGTAATTTTAGATTCCCTGGTGGCCTTGGGAAGAACAGAGCTGTGGCATCCCCTCCTTGCTTCTGAAAGTTGCACTGGCTAGGTTTAACCATAGGGTCATTAGTCCCACTTGTCCCTCTGACAAGTGCTGTCAGAACAAGGGCCTCCAAAGCACATGAAGTTAGAGAATGCCTGAATCCATCCTAAAATATACATGAGGGATTTTTGATAGCATGAAAACTGGTGTAAGCGCACGACACCACAGCAGCCTGCAGCTCACTACCCTGACTCTTCTCAGGGAACCAGAGAGAGTCAAGCAGGGGAATCTAGTTCTTATTTCTTTCCGGCATCAGTCTTGTCACTATCACAACTGACAAATGTGATAAGGGTCCTCAGCTTTCTGTCTCATAATCTCAAATATTTGCTTGCCACACACTGTTCTCCCCTCTCTATGCCACTTGCACACTTAAGGGGCCCTCTTACATCCATCTGACACTATCAAAAGTTTACTTGCACATCTAAAAGCCTGCTGCGTACATTTGTGATCTCGACCCTTGATGAGTTCTCTCTCTTTCCTTGTATCACAATTCCTTCTTTGACCTGTGCCTTTTTCTGTATCTTACAGTGTGCTAATGTATCCTGCCTCTCTTTAGCTTAAAGTGTTTGGGACAGAGAACATATCTCACTTTTAATTCATACAGCATTGTTCATATTTATAGTTACCTCTGAATAATAGCTATAGCATCTCATAGATGATAGCACAAGATGCCATAAGTAGCTAGGACAGACCATTATTAACAAGGAGCGTAAGGTAACTGACAAAAAACATTACATTTTTCAAAGGTATTTTGAAATCATCTCATGACTCAAAATTGTGAATGATACCAAGCCTACATAGGACTTCTGAAGCTGTATCTCCCTGCATCAGAGGGAACTGGAGACATGCAGCATACAGTCATTACTTAATGTGCCAGCATTGTTCTTTAGAAAGAGAGCTCTGATTTCAGTTTTAGCACTTTAGGTAGCTTTCTGTAGTAAAATATATATACTATAGCATTACTGTTGCAGTCCTCATTTATGAACTTTTTTTCCTTAGCATTTTGTAAGTTTTTCTGCCTTTTCTGCCTGGTTGTTTTGGGTTTTTTTGGTTTTTTGGAGGCAGGGTGGAAATCTTACTATTACCATGAAATGCAAGAGGCTTCATTAGGAGAGGAGGCATCAACTAAAGTTGTGCATATTCTGGTGGTGGTGAGATAGATACCATTAAAATCCCTACACCAACAGTTAGTAATTTTTGTGCAATGTATGCTAAATAGGGTTTTGACTTCAGTAGCAACTCTGAAATTTGCTTTATGGAGTGAAAAATCACCAAACTTAAGGATTTAGCAATGTTAATTATTGTTTGCAATATTTGTCATGCAAAAAACTGAATCTCCACCTCCATCTCTATCTATGATAGAGAAGTGCTCTGGGAACTTTGAAAGCAGGTTTTTATATAGGCAAATGAGCTCCTGCAGACCAAGCTGATACCTGTAGTTCAGTTCCATTAGGCTCACAGATGTTTCAAAAGCATGCTGCGGTCATTTTGGGTGGTATAATGATGTATGTTAATTAATTACATGATTTTTGTCATTTGAGTTTGATAATGGTAGGATAGTGTTTACTTACTGGACTAAGCATAATGCTGCAGGATTTGCTTATGAAACAGTGCAGCAATGCTTGATAAAAATTAGAATTAATTTAGTAGGCAGACTCACCGAAAGCCTGTTTAAACCCTTAATGCAGAAGACTAATTTTAAAGAATCCACCTTGACAAGTAGAGTAAATGACTGCAGTTCTCTTAATTGTTTCCAATGCCCTGAGGGCATTACCAAGACTTGCTCGGCCTGCCCAGCCTCCCATGGAGCTTCCTCCCCCCACCTTTCCTTGGGCCCAGGACTCCCATTTCAGTTCACGCCGTGGCTGTTCATCCCTGACTCAGGAATGCCTTGGGCTAGAGCTGCACTATAGTTGTCTTGCCCCCCTGACTGGGGTTGGTGGAATGGGACCTGCCAGCCTCCAGGAGTCCCTTACTCTGTCTGCACCTTCAGAATGAACAAGGATGTGCAGTTTCTGCTTTTATGGGTCTTGGGGTTTAGGCTGTTTCTATGAGGACAGTATGCAGGGAACGGGCTTCAATATGTCCCATACTAATATTTTGTTAAGTAGACAAATATAAGGTTAAGGTGGAATTTTGTCTTTATATATTTCAAATGAAACTCTTACAGAATAGTGGAAATGAGGTGTGGAATAAAAAACCCCAGACTGAAGAACCCCTGCATAGTTAATGACTACCACGAAAAATCAGTCTTTTCATCCTTAATTTTTAACCATTTTTTCCTCAATAGCATAAGCTTGTGTTTGAGAGTCCAAGTGACACTAGAAATAACTTGAGGGTAGAGGGGCATTTTTTTCCCCCTCCCAGTGCAGATGACTGAAAGGAACAAGATGTGTAATTAGCTGTAACAGCAGCTGGCTCTTGATACATGTACTCAAAATAAGCCCCTTCCTTACACAGGACACGTTTCTCATTGACAAGCTCCCTGTTCAGCAGTGGTCAGCTCTGCTGGCTGCTTCAGCAACTAGAATGCCTCCTTTCTGTGGGCTCTCTGTTCTCCAGAAGAGAGTGGGAGGAGCAAGATCAAGGGCTACATGGACTGCATGAACAGTTGAAGTTTGTGCTTTTCCTTTACTTGCACATGCCAGAGCAAGGGTTTTTATAATCTTTTGTCCACACCTTTCCCTACTTTGTCACTAAGTCAACATAAGCATTTGCAGTGATGAGCCTCATCAAGCTACTGATTTTTAAATAGAGCTGCAGAAAAGATCATTGACATTTTAATGACATGATATGTCTCCCCATGCCATGCACTGGAACATAACGATTTAATACCAAGCTTTGCTACAAGTATCTGTGGTCCTGATTCATGATCTTCCTACCTGAAAAGAAGCTAATTTCCTTTAAGAGAGAAAGTGCCAAATACTCAGGCTCTGGATGACTTGTGGTGTTGAAACCAGTTGACCACTTTTCCTTTGATCTGCCAAAATCTGTCCTCATTTTTGGAGTTACTTCCCTAAAGAACTGTAGCAGAAACTGCTATAGAAAGAAAACACTAAAAATAGCATGGCAGAGACCAGCTCTTTATGCTAGAACTCTTCTCAGTAGTCTTAAGCAGGCTCTGCTTCTGCAACTCCGGTAAGGATTTGGTCCCTGGAGGCAGAGCATGTAATTGCTATTCCATGTAGCTCCTTACTTCTTCCTTGAGTACATGCACAATAAGTCTCTCTCAGATACTCACGTACTGACTCTCCCCTTTGTTAGGGGGTTGCACATAAATGCTGTATACATGATTGGATACCAGTTTGCTTAGGGGGTTCTTCTGTAGCCCACTGACAATAAAACAGCTCTCTGTGATACCAGTGACTGCTCAGATTTAGAGTTTTATATCTGCACTTCACACTAGGTCACAAGCTTTTGAAACCAGCCACACTTGTAAAAGTGTTAGTGAATATAGACTAAAATTCTATTTTGTTAAAGAAGAGCAATATATATATGTCAGTGTATTGGCCTGACAAATATTTACACACAGAAAGGGGAGGGAGCAATTAAAGTTAGCCCAGATGGGTAGGGAGGACAGGAACCATGGACATAAAAGTGACCTGGCTGAAAATTTCTCATTTTGCTCTGAAGACTCTGCTGCTGTACTCTGGACTGAAAAACAGGGATTTGGAAAGCTATGGGTCCATCGGCACATGTCCCAGAGCACAAGGAATAGTGGTATCACATAAATCACTGAGCAAGCACACGTGAATCCCCAGACACTGATACTACAAGCTGCAATGCGTCCTAGTAAAGGAAGCTCTTGCACTGGGCAGAGCTCACATGGAGTAAATGCCCTTGGGGCATATCTGACTGTTCTGAAACACTTGGGTGCTTGCTACAGGCTCACATGTCACTGGTTTATGAACTACCATCTCAGCATGCTCCACTTTCCTCAGGGGCACAGGCTTTCAGCATCAAGAGACAGGGTGTTTGCAATCCAAAGAATGGTGAGAGTTATCTTAATACTTCTAAGCAACTTATAGAGGATAAGACTGAATAAAGCATGAGGCAGTCTTGAAGTTCAAGTATAGCCTGATAACTTTGTCTTTAGAAGGCACCACACCTGTGCTGTTAGTTGCATGTAACTCCCCTGCCCCAAAGGAACATGATTTCTCTTGTGTCAGGCCAAGATACACTGAGAATACACCTTCTTTGTCTGCTATCTGAAGGCAGGAGTAAATTATAGAGGCAGAATTTAATTGTAGAGTAGAAAATTAGCCAAGAGACCATCCGTGGCAAACCAGAAGTGTGTGTTTCCAGTTACACTTCCTCTCATGGCACTAAGTTGAAAGCTTTGGTCTTTCATTGTTTGTTCATTAACATTATTAATTCCTACTTTCTTTTGGTTCTCATTAAGTGGCAATATTAGATTACTAATCACCAGTGTAAAAGGCCCATATCTCCTCGTTAGTTGGCTGATACATGTTTGGCTGCTCTGTTTTTAAAGATTAGCACTTCAGTGTGCAGCTTAGATGAGCTCTCAGCTGAATCTTCAACATGCAGTATTTTGTATGTTCCTATGTTCCAAATTGATACTGTAATTTCAAATTAAGTGCCATATATATTTAGTAATGATTTACAGTCTTGGGTTTTTGTTCTTTGGGATTTTTTTCAGTCGTTTGCTTTTGTTTTTTTCTTTAAACTTTGTTCGTTTGAAAAGGAAAAATAAGATTCCAGGAATTTAGCTTTGACAATTTGGAGGGGTTTTCCCCCCCTGTTTCTTCAAAAGGACAAAATTAATCCACAGATCATTCAGATTCTTGGTATCACTGATTTCATGGAGACAGCCTTTATGAACTTATGATTAGCCCTCTGACTCACACTAAAGTTCATTTGACTAGGTTACAATGATCTGTAGGATGAGAATCAAAAACCTTCTCCATGTTGAATCTGTAAGACAAACAGGACATTTTTCAGGAGAAGGTTTTATCAAGATAGCTGACAGCAGTTAGGGATGCAGACCACATCACCATCTCCCTTCCACAACCCTGCACCCCTTTTCGATTATGCTTTGCCCCTAGGTTGCTGCTTATGCTTACTATCCATTAGTCCCTAGTGATAGCATCAGGGTCGGGTGCTCTGCTTGAATCGACAGTGGAATTACATGTATCTTCTGATACCATTAAAAGCAAATTGCTAGCTAATCACCAACGAGAGATGTGAAGAACTACAAATAGTTCTGTGACCAGTAGTTAATAAACACCAGTTATCAATGGCTTTCTTCTCTCTCAGAGGAGAGACTCTCAGATATTCAATAAAGGGTAAACTTCTTAAATTTTTCCTAAATGAGGCCACTAACAGGCCATCTCTCCTTTGTTTTTGTACCAATACTTGTGAAATTGAAGAGTATCTTTGGAGCATTTAGTTTAATTGCAACCGGTCAACAATATAAAATGTTCTGTGCTAGGAAAAGGCTATAGACATGGTGTGGTCACAGGAATTGTAAATGAGAGCTTTGCAAGGGTATCCTCTGCATGGCCTTGCATGTGTCTCCTGAGAAACCTTAAGGATGGCAGTGAGTATAACAGCATGTTTTCTGCTCACAAACATGGAATATGTTCAGAGTGAAGCATGGACCCTTTCTTTGACATCACACCAGTCTTGTACCATGCTCCACACCACAAGCAAGATGCAAAACATCTCCAGTGTCATAGCTGTTTTAAGGAAAAGTAACTGGTTCACAATTTATTTAGGTTTAGGGTAAAGGTATGAACAAGGGAAATTGAAATAAATCCAGTTCATGGCTCTTGAAACCTAAATCCATCTATAATCACAAGAATATATAACTTGGAAGTAGTCTGTTATATTTATGTATTTAACTATAGGCTTTATGTGTCACTGTTATATACATACAGGCAAAAAAGGTCCCTGGATTTAAGAAAAGCTATGGCTGTAGTATTTTTTAATGCTTTTGGTTGCCAACAAACAACGATTTTTTTCTAGTTTAATAATAAGCTAATTAAGATAAAAAAATATTTTTGAAAGCTCTGGGTAGTAACAGCATAATGGTTTCATTATCTAAAGTTCAGTCTCAAAAAGGACAAAAAAATCCCTTTTATGTATGCTGAAGAGTTTTCAGTTTCAAAAAAAACAAATAAAATCAATACTATATTCACACTAATGTTGGCTTGCATAAAATATTGACTATAGTCACACTGGTGGTTTTATATAAGGACTTAAAAACAATCTCGGTCATCTGTAAGGTTCTAATTGGTTTTTCCCTTTCCTGAAAGAGTAATGAAAGGACAACTAAAAAGCAGAACTGTATAGTTATTTTATAACTGGCACTAACAAATTTCACCAATTACAGAGTCCATTCTGTAAGCAATGTATGTGTGGCTCCCAATTAATCTAGTGTACCTCCAGGCAAGGTCTAAATCAGCTGGATACAGCTAAAGCAATTTGCACACAGCTAAAAGCAAATTGGAAAATAAGTGTTCCACGCTACTGCCTATCTTTTCAAGCCAAATACGCAATCAGTATTCTGGCAGCAGCATTCTGTCATGTTATTTGCAACTATCAATTTTAATTATAACATTATTGATTAGTTGGGAAAGTGAATAATCTAATGTTCAAATAACGTTGGTGTGGCTGCTGGGGATCGTTTTTCCCTTTCATGCACATGTACATTCAGTGTTAGGAAACATCAAGCAAAGAATATACACCTGCACCACAGTAGTGAGTTCAGATAATTGTCATTGAACTTGAAGCCATGAGGGTTTTTTTGTCTGGTTGTGGGTTTTTTGTTTTTGTTGGGTTTTTTGGTTGTTGTTTTTGTTGGTTTTAATTTTGTTTACAACGAGCCTCCAGTTTTAGAATTCACCACTTTGCTGTACAGAAAGGTTGCTATGAAATGAATTAGGGCAGGAGAGGACTCACAGAGGACACAGGCAAATACTCTCAAACTTGGGCACCTAAAGTCAGACTCCTATTTTCTTGTTTAACCACCCAGAGTGCTCCTGTTGCCTATTGACACAAGCTATTTTGCTAACCTCTTTACTTTTAGACTCAAGCTGTTTCTTGTAGAACAATGCTTCTCTTGGAACAGAGAAAAAGGAAATATCCAGCCTTAGCTGCACTAACAAGAGCTTTATGTGTTTCAGCTAAATAAATAGCTGGGGAAAGAGGGCATCCTTTCCTGAGCAGGGTCACAGCCACAAAGACTGAACATGAATTTTCTGTATCTGAGTTTGTGGTACAGGTTCATCTCCACTGCTAATCAATTGCCCTGTGTAGTGTTGCTGAAGACATGCTGTTTCCATTTGAAGTGACCCAGTAAACATTCAGCTAATAACTACTGTTATTAGCCAAAGAAACCCTTCAAGTGTGCTGCACACTGCCTCTGCTGAGGCTGGAGGAGCAACAGGAGCGTTTTCCTGTCACATGTGCTCTGCACCCTCGTGGCTGAATGAGTCCACTGTGCTGGGAACATATCCTGTGGTGCAGAGCTGCCCACACCTGCCCTGGGCGGCACCAGCCCCAGCTGAGGAGGGCTGGGGCACAGCCTCACCGCTTGGTTGGCTGATTCTCAAACGGGACATGACTTTCGCATTTTAAAAATATGTCAGCAGTATCCTCAGCTCTGGGCTACCACTGGGTTCAGATGAGTGGGATCTGATCCAGGACCACAACATTGCCCGTTTATCTGTTTTTGAGTTTGAAGCAGTGCACTAAGTGTGGAGGATAAAAAGGTTTTTTTCAGTTTTGGATAGCTGGAATAGTGGACAGTGGATAGCATTGGACAGTTGCTGGGAAACTGGATGAATGTGAAACCGTGAAGGTCAGCTACTACAATTAGTTATCAAGTGAGAATAATTTCAAAGATCTGCACAAAGCCTAGGACAGCTAATCATCTGCTTTGAAAATGTGAGGGAACGTGTCCTCAAGTTGGACAAGGAGATCTCTGCCTAATCAGCAGCCAAAAAAATGTGCTTACAGTGCCTTATACTGAAATGGGAAAAAAAGAAAGGAAAAAAATAGCAAAGACATGACAATGAATCTTGAGTGCACCATACATGGGAATGCTAGTGTCTGATAAAAAAACTGCTCTCTCAGAGAAAAAAGAATAGTGGAACGCTTAGATAAATATGCATATGTGTGAGATCATCTGGGGATCAGATACAGCTTCAGCACATGTGCACACACAGTAATACTGTTGTCTAACATGCTTCCTGCTCTGTCTTTTGTCTTTTGCCTTTCTGAACTCTTTTTTTTTTTTTGAGTTTAAATTATTTTACCCTGCCCAGCAAAGTTTCCAGCTCAACTCAGTGCTTCACAAACGCACCTGCAGAGAGAATCCTGTCCCTAACATTTTCATTTTTCTCTCTATTTTGTTGTGTTGAGGAAAAAAAAGCCCCAAATACAGTAATTTCCTGTCTAATCTTCCTTATCACTATAGTATCTTGTAATAGAGAATCATGAAAAGTTATAGACTGAAGTCTTTTAATCTGGTGTATAACAGGGTGATTCATATTTTGTTAAACCATAAATTTATAACCTCACAGCGTCTCCATTATTTAAAACATAGTATTAATATTAAAATTGCTGTACCTGTCCATAACTTTGGGATCAGAGACGTACCTCAAGGGATCTCGATCCGTCTGCAAAAAGTGCTTTTCACTTTAGATTAATATATTTTCATTTGCCCTGTCAGCCTATGCACATGGAGCAGGCCTCAAACCACACAGGGTTGAGTAGAAGCCCAATTAGGTAGAGTTATTTTTAAGTTCTAGAGGGCACAGGGTCAGCACACTGGAGAGATTTAAGCACCTAAAGATGTAGATAGGTGCCTCATGTGTTTTCAGAAGTGCTATCACACTGCAGTCAAGGGGAGTTAGGCATCTGGCAACTATCTTGTGAAACACATTTTGAGGTTCCTGCAAAGAGCCTGAACACTTTTGGAAATCCAATTTCTCTTGCCACAGGAAGGTTCAGGCCACATAGCTGAGGCCACCAGTGGTTTCACTTTGCCAGTACCACAGTCTCAGGTCTGCTGTGATTTAGCTTCTTGGCCAAGATTCATGTGGCTCCCCTGGACATGCCTAAAATGTTCAAGAGTTTACATGTGCATCAGCCATCCTGGGAGCCCAAAGTGCTGGGGAACAGATCAGGAGGCAGGAAAGCTGATGGCCATTAGTGAGCTAGCTGCACTCAGGCATGGCATGGGCATGTCTAATCTGCTCTGTACCCTGGATGAGGGAAGGTCAAAAAGCTAAAGCTCAACCACTTTCCAGCTAGCTCTGTCATCGATAATGGCCACGAGTAAATGCCTAGGAAAGAGCAAGTGTAGGGAAGGTATCTCAGCTAATACTCTTCCATCTTCTGATAGTTTTCAGTCAGAGAGTTTTCTAATGTAGTTTCTCTATGCAATGGTTTACAAAATCCAGCCCTCTACTCCAAGTGCTTTTTCAATCTTCTCTTGAATTCAATGTGAGCTTTTTATATCCACAATGTCCCCATTTGTCAAGGAATTTCCTCTGTACATTGCCCATTGCACAAAGACCCTCTTTGTGTCCTGAATACAGTCCTCTTACCTTTATTTTTGGTGATCCTGGATTCTTGTACTAGAAGTAAGAGAAAAACAGTGTTTTTCCCTAGTCATCTTCCCTCTATAGCTCTCATGATTTTATAGATTCTAACCTATTCCACCTTAAATCATCTTTTTCCACACTAAAGACTTTCAGCCAAATTTTTTTTTTAATTTTTCCTGTTAATCATCCTTGTCATTATTGTCTGAAACTTTTCTATTTATAATATAGCCTTTAAAGTTTTAGAGACTCGTATCTATCTCTCCGCTGTAGAGCAACCCATTTACTCCTACTTTTAACTTCCTAATTTTAGCAAGTTGACTTTCCAACATGTGTTTCTATTGTGGTGACTCTCTTTAAAAGGCATAGTGAAGGTCCCTGTCAAAAGCTTTTTGGAAAGCCAAGTAGGCTTGTATCACAACCCAAGTATCACAGGGGCAATCTGTCTGAATAACCCTTTTCCATAGGCTTATCGATCCTCTGACTATCTAGAGGTTTGTAAGTCAGGAGTTCCCTGGCCAGAAATGGTGTACAAAAACCAAATTTGAAAATGCATCCAGCATGAAAGGGAAGGAAAGTCACTTAGGGACACTTTGACATTTTAATCCTATGCTGTAAATTGTCTTGATACTTCAGACACACTTGGAATAGGGCAGATGAGACATAGTCCTTAGGAGACATTTTAGGAAACAACCTAGGAAAATGAGATATGCGTACCCTCATCCATACTTCATGAAATGTACCCCCTTGTTTTGCTCTTAGAATCACAAAACAATTCCTGCTGGAAGAGACCTGTGAAGGTGTGCAGCCCAGCATCCAGCCCAAAGGAGTTTTGATTAGAATTGCATAGGGCTGAAGAAATTTAGTTTCAAGAATGGATTTCAAGGTATAGGATTACACCCCTCTAAGTTTCTGTTCCAGTATTTCACCACTTTCATGGGGAAAGTTGCCTGCATCTTACCTAGTTGAATTTTCGCATGTTCCAGCTTGTATCTTTTGTCTTTTCTTCTACCCCTCTCTGGCTTAGTGAAGAGTCTTTCTCTACATCCTTAGATAGCTGTAGGCAGCATCACATCACCCTTCCTCCGTCCTTTCCAAGGCTGAACAAACACAGTTCTTTTCAGCTACAAAGAGGTGATGCAGTGGCCTGACTGCATGTTTCAGTTCTCGTTCTTAATAACAAATGGGATAGGACAAGGATGTGAGTCTTACCCACATGGAGTTGGAATAAATCCTTAACAAGTTTTTTAATTAGATTAGTCAAAAATAGGCAATGAGATCTAAAGAATTGCACTAGAAATCAGCAACTAATTAATTCCTGGAGCATTGGCTGAATGAAGTAATATGTACAGTATGTACCAGGGCAGAGAGCATGTGCTCTACAAAGCTCAATTTTAGTAGAATAGTGACCCCAGAGTGGGTCATCAAAAGCTAGTAGAATTTAAAGTGATGCAGAATACTCCAGCTTAGACTAGTGTGACTTCCGTCTGAGTGGATCCGCAAAGACTAGATGAGGTTTTACCTGCTAGTCTACGTACTTGAGGTCTTACATCCTCCAGCAGTTCTGTGTTGCTCTTGATATTCCTGTGATTCCCAACAGAAAGGATAAAGCTTTACAGCAGGGAGGCAGAGAGAGTCTTTGCCACAGTGCTGGGTGTTTGTTTCAGTGTTGGAGAGTGTGTTAGATACCACATCACACAGTTGTCATCTGCCATTTCATTATTTCACATCTATAAGCCTACCAGCAGGTAAAGTGGGAAAGTAAGTCTTTTCAGCCTGCTGACGATACAGAGATTCATCTCTCAGTTGCTCCACAGAGCACACCGAAGTGTGTTTCCCAGAGTCTGAGTATGGTATGGAGTAGGTAAAGGCAAATCAAAGGCAAATCAGTCTGGAGAATAGCAAAAGAAATCATCTCTTCAGAACAGCTGCTTTCATAAAACTTCTGTTATTTCTATAGGAAATAAAATTGGCAACTCACATGAGACACTGACCACAGCAAATTCAACATTGTCTGTCTGGTTAGATTATGATCCAGGTCTGAAATTTAAAACATTCAGAGCCGAGAATTTGAATGCAGCTGTGTGTCCTCACATCTATGCTTCTGAAACTTATTGCAAATTTTACCATTTTGAGAAAAGTGTATTTAGTGAGTGTCAGAAGAGGAACAATGCTGCAGATTCCAAACTAAGCTCCAGTTTGTTTTGCAGTTAGATACATAACAGGGACTCAGCCCCCAAGTTCTTACCCTAGATAAAGTCTGCCTAAATATATATTGATAGCTATTGCAGGAAAAGTGAGCAGGTCCTCATGTGTTTGGCATACAGTTCTATGACCTCTACACCTGTAGGTGCTATCATCCTGTTTTGGCTTCATCACAAATTCATTTTAGCCCCTATAGGAGTTCTGTGAGGCTCTTGGGCAGACAAGTGAACAAAGCTAAGTACCCACAGGTCTCCTTTAAAAGTATATTAGTATGAGTTGCATGTATGTGTGCAGAAGAAATTGTTCCACCTAAAGGGACCAACTAGAATCTGATCCATTAAGTATTTCCAGTGTTGAATATGGCATCATTTCCAAGCTGCTTACACTTCACATTTGCCTGTGTTCATATTTATTTCAGAAATAATACGATGAATCTGGTATAATGTTTCATCTTGGCTTTCAGAGATAACAGTGTTAAAAATGCAAAACAATATTAAGCAAATCTCAATAATGTCAAAAATAAATAACAAAAGAGCAGCCTGTCCTTGACAAAATTACTGCTGAATGTAACCCCAACTGAATGATGCATTCATTTCACAAGAATTTAAGTCTCTTACAAGTGAGTTTGTAATATAACATAGTTAAGATCTTTTGAAAAAGAGGATAAAATGGGCTCTGATGAAAACTTCAAATGTTTAAAGGCTCATTAAAAAACTAATAGTTAGATGATATTTCACAGTCCAGTGTACTTCTTTCTCTTTCTGTTTTTCTTATTTCTACTATTATATGTATGTATACACATATTTAAGTTTACTTTTAAAATATTCAGTGTATAAGTATGTATGTAAGTATGTTGCCTTAAGGAAGGGGGAAAAAACCTTTCCAAGACAACTTTATATGGGTAAAGCAGAGAAGAGTTCTTTACTTATAGGGTTTCGGGGTACAGAATATAAAGGAGTATGAAAGAGTATATAAAGTATAAAAAGTATAAAAGAGTACAACATGTGTTG
>WBMV01004466.1:237080-288577 GCA_013396655.1 Campylorhamphus procurvoides | reverse complement strand
AGAGCTGGAGAAAGCAGGGAAAAGCCCTGTCTACGTGGCAACATGCTAATTTTGTAACTATACTCAATTATCATATCTAAAGGTCCCACCCAATCTAAGAGTTGTCCATACCCAGAACTTCCCTTGGTTCTGCCTCATGGCACACCTCTCTTAGAATTGAGTTGGAGGTCTTAAGACCCCTTTGCCTTATTGGAGCTTCTCCAAGGTTGCTGGGCTTTGCTTTCTTGTTTTGACTAACATGGTATCTAGTTGCCTTAGCTCTGGTACATGTTTTCCTTGTGCAGTGTTCTAGCTATTATCTGACCCTTAAGACAGCTAACACAGGGTCAGAGGTTGTTAGCTATGCTATATGTGAGAAGTATACCTAGAAGTATAAAAATCTACAAATTCATGAAAGGCCTATGGCAACATTATGTGTACATGCACATGTACATGCACAGGTACATGTAAAACTACAACTGTTTTTCAGACGTTTAAATACATGTTGTATTTTCAGTGGCATAAGTAAAATAATTGGTAAACTTCCCCATATGTGCAGAAGCCTTAAAGGCTGTTTTTGAAATAAACCACTGAGAATTAAGGAGTCTCACCAACATATGCAGAGAAAGAATATGAATGTAGAAGTGGTGAGCTGCTGTTGACTGCTGGTCCCGAGTGCACCCCACCACTGGCTGATGTCTGCGGCAGGTTCCCCTTCTTGCTCCAGAAGCAGTGTATACCACCAACCCTCATCACTGCACTTAGGGAAAAACTCTCCCTGCACTCTCCCTGGCACACTGATTCACTGGTAAGGAGATCAGACAGCACATGCTTGTGGAGAGCTGTGAGGCGACTATTTGGTTGAAGGATCTATTTTAGGTTTTGGACTGTTTGTTGGGTTCTCCTCATTCATCAATATTTCTCAGTAATTTTAGCAGATTTTAATATGTGTAAGAGAACATACTGTCTCTCAGCACATGCTAGGCCAATACTTTAGAGTGGTGCCACTTTTTTTCCCCCAGCAGCATCCCTCAGTCTGGTGGGCAGTGTCAGTCAAGGGCAAGCATTGAGGCAGCACCAGTCAAGGGCTGGATTTGGGGCTGCAGGGATGGCATTTTCTTTGTATACATAGTAGCCTCCTTTTAAGTACTCTATCTCCTACCTCCCAGCCATCTGCTCATCAAGTCCGTTGCGTATATGGGCCTGTTAATGCAGTGCACATTTTGAGAAGGTAGAAGCTGCCACCACCAGTGAGGTTCAAAGGGATGATGAAAATGTTATGGTGGCCAAGTTTATTTTCTTATACGGACTCATTTTGTTGCTGCTTCAGCTCCATTCCCCTCTCAGCAGGTGAAATGTACAGATTTATATTCAGTGTGCCAGAGATGCTGACTTCCCTTAATTAATTCAAATTCACAGCAGTGTCAAAGGTATAGAGGCAACTTGGCCCAGTGGATCAAATGAAGAGTAAAAAATATGCTATTCCCACAGAAATTAATAGAATTTGTTTTCACTTAAAGCAGGGCTGACTGTGGTTCAGTGACACTGAATTTCACAGATTTGCATTGATTTGCTAATGAGAAATTTACACCACCGTTTTCTTGCCTTTAAATTTGACCCTTTCACTTCAGCTTGAATTGATGATTACTGTGGGAACAGAAGGAACTGGATGCCCTTCTCAAGAGTGAACATAATTCAGTGAGCAAACTATAAAAGAGTTTGAGGGTAAAATAATCCAATAATTAAAAAAAGTCACTAAAGAAATAGCAGCAGAATGAGTGTCTGTCTGGTAGATTGTCACTGTGACTAGTACGTGATCCCCTGCACTTGTGAATGTTGGGGAGCTGCCTCCTCATTACAAATGAATGCTACTGAGGAGGGCTGGGTGTACACCAGCCGATTTTAATAAGCCCCTGAGAGGGGATCTAAAATCCAGCCTGCTCTCCCTGGCTCCTGTGAGTGTGTGAGCTGCCCAGGGCCCTGCTGCAGGGATCTTACTGGGAGCAAATTGGTGGGATGAAGAGATGCTGGACCCCTGCATATGGGCTGCAGGTGGGAAAAGCCCTTGTGAGCCACATCCTTCAGGACCCGAGTTGCAGTAGAGGCACTGGGGCTTCGGAAGCAGTTCACAATGTGACGCTGAACTTTGCTGCACGGCTGACCTGCTTTAGCTAAAAGGAAGAAAGCCCACGTTAGCATGTGAGCAAAGGAAGTCAAAATGATCTCATTCATAGAGCTTTCTCCCATCTATGTAAGGGGAGTTGGTCCCCACAGAATAGCATGTCTTTCTCTGGGCCACACAGGGCTGTCTGCCTAATTTTCCTCATTCTTAACCTTTGCCTCTCCATGGGACTGAAGTGCAAGACAATGTCAGGATTCTGCATTCTTCCCTTATATCTTAGCTACAATAATGAGGTGGTGGCAGGGTTAAAAATGTTTGCACACCCATGGGACAGCTTAAATTCAGGGAGTTGTTCTGGCATTGCTTTCTCTGAGCTGCAAGTACTGACCAGTTTAAGTATATGCGTCTCCAGCAGAGAGTATGTATGGAGCAGTATAAGCTTGAGTGTAAGCTATTGAGTTTAAATGGATAATAAAAAATAGCTTCTAAATAATAAAAGTCCCCAAAGCAAAACTTTCATCTAATAATACTAATTGCCTTTGAATTAATTCTTCTCTATAATACCATGTTAGCACAGCAGCGCATTAATTATTGAGCAATATTTAAATCATTCTGAACAAAGTAATGCATTTATTTACCACCTATTTAGATGTAAAACATCTCCTACAGTATGTTAAGTTTTTAAAAACGTTATGATTTTAAATAATATCTTTTGTTTGTCGTTCCACCCTACATAGTCCTGAATTTTTGTGAAGACAATGCTGCAATTGAACTGCGGGTTCAGAAGGAGACTATTTATCATATTTTTAATATGATAACTGGTATTTTTTAAAAATTATGCCTCTTAGCAAAGTATTTTTTTGCCATATTGTTGGACAGCTTAGCAAATTGCTTTTTAAAGGAGTCTACCTGGGTTGAATTAATTATATATGACACTAATAAACTAGGAATTCATGAAACTGTATTGATTGTGCCAACATGGGTCTTGAATCCGTCTCACTATTGAATAGCTAATATTTACATTTCTCTGGAAAAGAATGTAGCCTTTATGTGACTTTATGAACTAACTGTACAGTGTAAAAGGTGAAATTACCTTGCCTAAAAGTAAAGGCAGACACACATAAATATATTAGAACAACTTAATTCCCTTACAATCATATTTTACAAAACCTATTACTTTTCTTAGCATATATTTAAAGTATGGTTTCATTATTTTGTAAGACCTCTTTTGTGTTGCCTTATAAGAAATGCACTCAGGTATCTGAGTTTATCAAACAAATACCTTGCACAGGTTTTTAAGGTGCTTAGACAAGAGATTTAGCTTCTGAACAGAGACATCTTGAGCTGCAGGTCAAAACATCCTGGCCTGAATAAACAAGAACTCCCAGACAGCCTAACTCCCCAACAGATAAGTGTGTGTTCTCATAGAGGGTAGGCTAGTAAAGGTACTGGTGTTATAGGCACACAAGATCTCACCATGCTCAGGTTCTGTTTCTATGTGTGCATGGACAACAGAGTATTGCACATGTATGGAGTCACTGGGCAAAGGGGAGAGGTACAGTCATGGGTGCTTTTCCTGTCATATGTGCTGAAAACATTCTACACAGTCCAGACAGGATTTTTCTTTTCTTTTTCCTCTATAGCTCTCCAGTTGTTCCATGAGCAAATCTATAGGATGACCTAAGAACTAAATGAACCTCCAGAGAGCTTCTTGGAGTTACAGAAGCATCTACCTTTGTTGTGCCAATTCACATGACCCATCCTTAAGTGCTATACACAATGTTCGGATGTACCTCTTTGTGTCCTTCCACTACACTTCCACTGAAAAACAGAAGAAATCACACTTACATTAAAGCAGATGCAGATCCGGAATGTTATAAGCTTTACTATTGTCCCGGGGAAAATTGTGGTATAGGTCCTCTTATAAGCCTTTTTATGCATGTGAAAGACAACAGTGTGACTGGGAGAAGCCAACACATATTTACCAAAGATAAATTGTGCAAGACCTACCTTGTCCCTGTCTATGGTGAAACAACTTGCTCAGTGGTGAGCAGAGAACTGAGGATATCACTTACCTTGATTTTAGCAGGATGTTTCACGCAAGCTGCCATAGTGTCCTTGCTGGTAACCTATTATGTTAAGGGCTGGACACAAGGACCACAAAGTGTGTTTAAAACTGTCAGATCTGGCTGGTGGTCAATGGCTCAAAGTCAATATCTGCTGCTTGTAAGCAGAACTTGTCAGGGAGAATAGTGGGATCAGGAGTACTCAATATCCTTATAACTGACCCAGATGCTAGTACTAATACACCTGTTCCTCGAGGTTTGTGTGTGACACAAAAGAAGGAGTTGTGCGTACAGAGGAGGGAATAGCCACTCTATAGAGACAGAAGTTTGAGTTGTACAGGGCTATGTGAAGTTCTACAAAGGAAAACATGAATTCCTGCTGCTGGTACACAGTAGTCAAAAGCAAAACCACAGGCTGAGGTCTGCCTGGGGGAGCCATGGGCTTCCTAGTGGACAACAGGTGAGCATGAGCTAGCAGTGTGTTTTAGTAGTAAGGCAGGCTAGTCCTGGGCCACATCAAGACAAATTTTATTCTTGCCATAACACCAATTTGAAATCTGGATAGTAGTCTCACATGCCATGTTTGGCAGGGCCCTATTTCATAATTCTCAGATTTCTTCTTTGTAGTCACTTGTTCCATTCTGTTGTTTCTGATGTTTATATTCCAATTCTGAACTCTGGCAGTGACCATATTGGCTTCCTCTGGATTTCTTACTTCATGATATTTGCATTTAGATCTATGAAAACCTCATTTTTTTCACTGAGATGGTATTTTGCCAGAAAAACTTCTAACATTTAAATCTTCAGGACAATATTCACTTTGTGAGAAAATTCTTTACCTTCATAACCTCAACCCTCACTAATATTTGCATTCATATTGGAACTACGCCCTTTTCCCCAAAGTGTAAATTTCCCCAAGTGACTAATAAGTGCAGAAGGTTGAAGTGTTTGATGGATTATGAAATTGTTGAGTTGACCCACTTGTAGGGCAGTATTGGAAGGAACACATGGAAGGAAATATGAATGTTGTGTCTCTAATTAGTGATCTTTCCATGAATTTGTTAGTCTCATCAGAACTAGTGGAATGCAACATAATATTGCATGAACATAAAAGCCCTCTGCAGAACTTTCTAACATTAAGTAGGGGACTCCACACATCACTGATGTGTTGTTTTGATGGATGACCTCACCAAAATAGACAAAAGAAATCTTCCAAAACAGAACTTACAATTTTGAAGCATGAAACATATTTTTCACAATTCTGAGATGATGCCATCTAAAAAGGATCCAAAGATGGAGATGTTTTTGTAAGCACAGAGGAGTACAGAACAATTTTAGAAAGTGTCTGAAAATCTATCTTTAAATAAATCATATATTCAATGATTTTTAAAGTATGTTCACACTCTTCAGCAACAGAAATGATTTCTGTGTAAGTACTCCTAGAAATCTTTTCAAAGCTTTAAACTGCTGTTTTCAGATGGTGAGTGTGGATAACCAGGTGTTCTACAACTGGCACTTTGAGGAACCTCTGTAGCAAACTGCAGTTTAGTCTTGATGAGCTTNCTTCCCTCTTGGGAGGGGGGAATCCGTGTGGCCGGCCCTTGGGCTTGGCAGGGAGCCAACCCAAACCTCCACAGTGTGAGAGGAATTCACCTCTGGAGGCAATCAGAACCTGGGTCACAAGCCAGGGATAATTTTCAAATTTTTTTTTTTTTTGAGAATTTATGCCTGCTAGAGTTTTGGTGCACACCTTCTGGCTCTTTCATTATCTGAACTGCCCATGATCCTCAGCTGCTGCTACTTTCTAAAATCTAGTTTGGGAGTTGGTGCTTTTCAGCACTCAGCAAAAGGAGTAGCTATACCATTGGAGCACTTGAGCTACTATTTCGTTCAGTCTGAAGTGTTGGACTGAGGAGACCACCTTTAGGGTAGAAGAAACATTTTTCAGGTATGTGACATGCTATTTCCAGTGCCTATACATCACTCATGAGGTAATGTCTATACATTACTGTGCACGAAAATATGATGTTTTGTCTGAAGCTCTTTTCAAACTGTGTTTCAGGTTCACCATTCATGACATTTTTCTTCTGGATTGTTTCATCCCAGTTGTGCTATAACACCAGGTGCCTAATTGTTTTTAACCTGAATGTAAGAAGTGAAAAAAGATGTGTTGTTTGCTGTCTTTGCCAAGACCAGTGAGACTGGCTAATGGAAGCCAGTTGTCTCAGCTTTGCTTCAAGAACTGAGTATGAATATTTTGACCAGGGTAAAAAGGAGATGAGTAATTTGACAAGTGAGCAAAGTTTAATCAGAAGATAAGTGTCTTCTCTGGATCCACCTGCTCTTTGTCCCAACTTCACTGATGAGCTGATCTTGGAAAATAGGAGAATAATAAAGAAGAGGAAAGGAGTACAGTTGCCTTGATCAGCAATTGGGCCTGCAGAATCACTGGGAGAAGGAAGATAAACTCTGATTAAGAGACGTACACAAGTATTCTTATTTTTGGTGTGATTCATTTATTGCCCGACAATAAGTGTTCTAAAAATTCCTGCCTTGTGTGTGTTCATTTCTTTAATGATGGTTTCAAAGAAGAAATTATTTTGATCAGTGTCATGAAAGAGAAGCTCTTGGAAGCTTTTCTTCCCTTCTTCTCTTCCATATGAACTACCAAGGAAACTTTGTAATGGAGGGCTTTTTCACTGCTGTGTCCAAGACCCTCTTCCCAAGGCAGAACAAGGCTCCCAGCAAAGCACATGCACTCACATAACACACAGGTGGCTCATAAGTGGCAAATATTCGGGATCATTCATCTGGAAAATCACAAAATCCAAACCCTGGATGAACTGATTGCCAAGCATGTGGTAAGACTCAGCCAGTGCTATAGTGTAAATAAAGCAAGAGGTGAAAGAGCAAGATGGGAGAATAGCATTTCTGTCAGTGTAAATGTATCCTCTGAAGCACGACAGGAAGACGGACCTCATCAGGAATGAGAGGGTGGGAGACACCATATGTTGGATAGGAAAAGATGTAGGATTAGGATGTAGGGAAATCCCCTAATGAGAAAGAGATAAAGGAGGGGGTTCAATAGAAAGAAAAAGGAGACTTTGGGGATAAAGGACACAGAAAAATCAATGTAGTAGGAAAAAAAATCCAAGGAAGAAAGAGTAGAATGCAATCAAAAGAATCAGACAAAAGAAAATTAGAGAAAGATCACAGGAAAAGGAGAGAAACTGTGTGAGTCAGTAAAGGGTGATAAGCATAAAAGTGGTAAAGAATGAATGGGAAAGAAGTGCTCCTTTCATAGAGAAAAAGAACAAATAGTTGCTGAAGAGAAAGGCAACATGCAGAACAAAGAAAAAAATCTAAGATAAATAATAGACATGAATGAAATTAATTATAACTAATAAATGAGAAAAGGAGAGGGAGAATACTGAAGAGAATAAAAAGATATCAATATTCAGAAAAAAATAGATGACAGACTTGAATTGGATTTATGTGTTTGTCTATATTCAATAACCTTTTTGTGACAGGCATATCTTCTGAGATTTTAGTATTGAAAGCAACAGCCACCTATAGGTGCAAAGTTTACCATATTTTATGATTATAAAGTTCACAGAATAGCTTTTACTAGTGCTACACTAATATAATCTGAGTAACAGAGGGAATCTGTAGGAAAGCATATCTTAGAGGAAAAGTGACAATCTCCCCCACTCCCAGCCCCAATTAATTATTCTAACTATTTTTACAGCATGGAATTGAATTTATTTTGGCCTCTTTTAATTAAGGGGTCAAAAAAGAGCTCATCTCTTTTTGAGTTGTTCCTCTTTTCTTGCAAGCCCACTGTTTACAGTTCATCTGAAATTTGAGGGTCACATGACCTGCTCTTTTTCACACAGCAAAATCAGCAGCTTACGTTTAAGATGTTTTGCTTTTTTCCCGAGCCTTTTGCTAGTGTACTTAGCAGAGAATGCTTAAAACCTGTGCTCTGTTAGAACTGTTTCAGTGTTTAGACAAGGAAGTCTGTGTTTGTTTAAGAGAATGGGGAAATGGTTATCTTGACAGATTAGACGGAAAAAACAGGACAGCCGCAGTCTAGCACAGATGTCCAAATTTGCCACTTGGCTGGTTTTTTGAGGTCCTCTAAACAAAACTTGCTTGTGTGTTTGTGCTTTTGCTCTGTTTGACACCCAACTGAGGAATGTAATTAAGCACTGCTGCCAGGGATTACATGTCTCTTGTGAGCAAGTGTTCACAGAGCTGAAGTTTCCTCATGTCTGTCCAACTATGTCATAGCTTGCTAAGGGAATACAAGAGAAACATCTCAAAAAGGATTAAAGCTCTTGCAAAAAGGTTGGATTGTAATGAAAAGGCTGTTTTGGACAGAAATCCAGCAAACATTTTTTAGAGCTGAGTTTCCTAGCATTTCCATTCACTTAGAGACAGAACACATAGAAGGGAGAAACAGAATTTGTCTGTGAAATACTGGAGCCATTTGCAAGATACATTACAACTTCCCAGATGTGAAACAAATCTTGGTGAAGAGAAATGTTACATCCTTAATCGGTATGAGATAATAATTTTCTAATACATTTAAGATTCATGCTTCACTTGATAAATCTATACAACTGTCTACTCAAACACTCTATCAACTTCCGTGAATGTTATCATCTTGAATTTGTTGTCCTCACATTATTTTCATGGTAAAACAGACACTCTTAAAACCACTGCCATATAGTTGTACATAAAGGTTTGCTTGGTTTGACTAATGTTAAGCTGAAAAACAGTAAAAAGTATTTGATAAAGGCCATTTGCTTGCTAGAAGAGATCATTTCACTGTTCAGGTTCATGTGGATTTTAGGGCTTGTGTTTTCACAGAGCCACATGTGAGAAATGCTTTGTTTGGTGTGCCTATTCTGTGTGTCACATACATCCTGGCCATGCACACAATTTTAGTGTACAACATAGGGCCCCAGAAATGCGCCAGAACTCTGCACCATATCCCAGAAGAGCAGCAATGCATGCCGTCTGACAATGGGGATGTATAAATTCCTTTACAGTAATTGTCTTTGATTCCAGTCTTTTGAGGCACTCAGGGGAAATTAATTTTTATATATCTATGTGATTCCAGCAATTGGCTGGAACTATTCATGTGAATAAACGGTAAGAATCAGAAAGCTTTTTTTTTTTTTTGACAAATTACTGAAAATCTGTTGTTTGGTCACTCAGACACTGGTGTCAGACAGGTATTTTATAAAACACCTGTGGCAGAGGTATTAATGCAAACTTTGTGTCTTTTTTTACATCTAAGGTACAAATAGTGTTTTGCAAAGATTAAATGTATGTACCTACCATAAATATGAGGTACCTGATAAACACATAATACATGATGAATATGAAAGATATGATAAATATGAAATTGAGACTCCTTTGGGACTCTAGTTTCTTCAGAGCCATAAGAACCCAGTAAAAAAAATGAATTTTATCACCTGTAGAGTTGTTCTAGGACTTCAGTGAGAGATTTTGATTCTTCTTGGATAATAGTTTAACCTCCTTCATCATCTGTCAAACTATCATGACACTATTTGAAGCAGTAATGAAACTGAAGGCACAGTCTCACTCTACCTTGAAACTAAGCAGGTGTTTTAACTTCTTGCTAGGGACATGTGGGAACTGTCAGTCTGACATTAAAAGAAACGTGAGAAGGCCAAGGCCTTTTTGGGAGAAAGTGTTTATGGCAGGAGACTTTTATTTATTTGCTGATAGGCTTTTATCTGTTTCTTTTATCACCAGTTGGTGATTTTTTTTTCTTTCCAAACCTTGAGCTTGAAAGTTATGATGCTTCTGAGGTTATATCCAAAACACGCTGTGAGACTAGAGATGAGTAAACTGCATAGAGTTGTAATCATTGGCTTGAAATAGCTGACTTGCCACAAGGTGCTTAAAAAGTCTCTGAGTTTTTATATTGTGTAAAAAGATATTCTTTGCCAAAGCAAAACTCAGCCAGTATGTTTTGGTTTGTGTCTCATTGTGCAGAAATAATACCACCACCTTTGCAAGGGAGAGTAAATGGGAATCCAGGGTTAGCACAGCTTGTTAGCTGAGGTTAGGAGGTGAATTCTTATTCAAATTCACAGAATAATACTACAACAAATGATAAAACAAACTTTGTAATTACTTGGAACAAGGAGTTGTGTCACTGTCAATGAAACAAGAACAAATCAAAATAAAATAACCATATTACTTTCTCTGATAGGACATTACGAGAATAACACCAGATGTTACCTATCTTGACTGTAGATACAGTGTGTCAACACACACTTTGACTGTACTACACAATGCTGCCAAATACCAGCGAGGGAATAGTGGTGTTGATTAAGCTGTTGTGAAGTAGGAACAAAATTGACTGGTAGACTCTGTCTGGAAAACAATAACTATCAACACTTCTTAGTCAAACTCATGTGTGGACTGAGAACAGACTGAGCCCACTGTTAAACATATTAATCAATAACTTCTATAATGAAATAGAGTATATACCCTTTAAATATATATGGTTCCTCCCAAACTGGAATGGGCTGAAAGTGTATTAAAGAATGGGACTGGAGTGCTAAATAATCTTCACAAACTGGAAAAGTGCAGTGCAAGAGATATGTAAAACACAATGCATAGGTGAAGGAAAATAAACTTGTGCAAGTAGTGGTTAGGTAGTGACTGTAGGGCTTTATCATGGATCAGAGTGAACAATGTCAACAATGTCATGCTACTGTGAAAACATCAATGCATCATGCTGGGATATGAAACAGCATGGAACACATTAACTAGCAGTGTCTGTCTGCTGAGCAGTGGGGAGAAGTCAGCTCCATGCCCTGCCTCTCTTTTGGCCATTACACTTCAAGCTGTGGCCTGAGTAGAGTGAGTCTGAAGAAGAATGAGAATGGTTAAGAAGTCAGGGATTTCAGTCTTGAGAATAATCTAATCAGAGATCAAAGACTTAAAACAAAGAAAAAAAAACCCAAAACAACCGCAAAATGAAAGGAACTTTACTTCCTGGCTATTATGGATAGGCCAAGAAGTTAAGGAATGAGGTTCCAGAAAGGGAAGTTTCTTTTAATCTTTTGAAGGTCAGAATGTTAAGGACTATCTTACGAGGTCCTACCAAAATTCTCATTGGCCAAAATGTTGGCCATCATATATAGCTAATTTTTGTAACATTGTTAGAGTGTAAGCTCTAAAGGCTATTTCATTCTGAGATCTACCCAGCATCTGATATCTACCTTTTATATAGAAATATGTGTATACATATGTATACAAATACACATATATATCTCTATATATAAAAAATTTTGTGGCGATATCTATATATGCCTAAGGACCTTTTTTATTTTTGCATGAGGTAAACACAGATGATGGTTGCTTTAGTGCAGTAAATGATGATGATGCTCTGTCACACACTGAATGAGTGTTCATAAGAATGTTGCAGATAAAATTCCCACTTTCATGGCATCTTTTTTGTTATGTCTGCATGTTTCTGGAATTGCATTGATGTATAGAGAAGTTCCCCTTTAGCTGTTTATGCATCTATTGAAAAAACAGTGTGAGGGGTTTTTTTTAATTACAATTATTTGTCATAAAGATTTTCTCATGATCAGTTCCACGGATTTTTGTTTGCAGTGCATAATCACAGATTGCTGAGTTTTTCAGCTCTTGCAAAGTTGGATGATGTCTTAGAAAAAATATTTTACTGTTGAATTGCCCAATGGTATTTTGCAAGACCAATTAATTAAGCTTTGCTAACTTTCTGTAGCATTTAGTGCTCATTGATTTACCATAGATACTGTCTTTTTGTCATCCTCCTCTGGACACAAACAGGTCTCCACACAATGGGGTCAGCTAGGAATATATGAACTGATTGTATTTTTCTCATCATTGTTTTAAAAACTTGATAACTGAATACAAGTTGCAGGGAGAGGATGAGACTGTGGAAAGAATATGCTTGTTGAGCAGGAAATATTTGTAAAATATGATTTGACTTACTGAGATGCTTCTATGTTGACTATTGACCTTCCTTGTATTTCCTTCAAGTTTTCTAAATAAAATAAACGAAGAAGGACTAGATTTACAGAAAGATTCAGGACAATCCGAAGAAGCCCACTGCTAATTCCACTGCTTAATTAAGGAGATCTGGGGTACTATGCTGGGGCCTAGGCTTATCCATCCATACTGACACAATGCCAGGGCAGCTTCATTCCATTTTGGGGCCATACCAACTGCTGGGCAAGAGATGTGGGCGATGTGTATGCCCAAGTTGTAGGTTTGGATGTGGTTGCCTTGTTTTGAATTATAGGATAGTTTAGAGGAAAGGACGTGTGCTGTTCTGTATAAGGTTGACTCGAGAAAGGCCTCAGGCACGCTCAATTTACTACCATGTCTTAGGCCATCTGTCCTGGAAAGACTGGAAGGCATTCATGTTTTACCTCTAACAAAGTATTTTATACCTCAAGGTGAAGGTTAGTGCAAGGTCACAATGAAAAGTCTTGGCCTCTGATTGTTTACTCAGTGACTACCCTCCCAGTTTGTAGAAAATACTCTCTCTCCCAATGTGACCAATACTTTTGCTGTTTGTGAGTATTTGTGCTGAGACCACAAATACTCACTAGTGACAATGACAGGAAAAAAACACGGTACTCCTTATTCAGTCTTTTATAAAAACCAATTTGGTCTATCGTATTTGAAATGTTTGAATGGTGCTAAAGACAAAGGCTGGGAAACCACAGCTGATCTAATTTCTCAGTAACCACTACTACACTAAAACACGGGAAGAATAGCCCAGCCACAGTTTTATGGCCCAGACATCCTTTTAAATTGTAAGCATGTTGTGAGTTGTGACCATTATTCAAGAACTGACCTCAGAAAAAAGCGTTGTTGGCATTGTGCTATGGATAAAATATTTTTTTTTCCTGTTTAGAACATTATTATAAACATTAAAATCTTACAGAAAGAATAACACATTCCCCTAAAGAACTAGGATTTAGCCTTGGAAGAATATACTGTGACTGAGGAGAAATCTGTCTGCACATCTCTCTCGGTAAATAAAGAGGATAAAGAAAAAAGTGTTCTGAAAATAAAAATTTATTTCCCTACAAAAATGTCAATATAGGTATTCACTTACTGGCTCCAAGAAAGGTACAATATGTTTGCTGATGGCACATTGACCTATAGATTTAATTTATGGCAACCACTGTTTAAATGGCTAGTAAAGCTTCGACAAATGAAGTTAGTAAAATTCAAGTGAACTTTTGGGGTAACATCAGTCAGTTATGCTTTGCCTAGTGCTCTTAGACTGATAACAATTAATATAATATCATGCTATTTTTTTTATTTAGCAGCCTCCAAAATGTGCATGATAAAAAATGAGAAAAATGTGACAGCCCATCAGCCTTTAGCTTCTGGCAGTCCTTCTATAGATCCACTCTTACTGTAGCTCTGGTCTTGTTCCTGTCTTGACCCTAACCCTAAAGGTGGCATCACACTGAGACCCACATAGGGCTGCCAGCCCTTAACATCCATCAGAATAACTTTTGAATGTTTTCTTGTGAGAAAAGGAGATTTTGGTTTTCTGACTGTTAGGGAGCATGTGTATGTTGGCTGAGCCATGGTTTAGGTGTGCCAGGCTGCTATCACGGGGTGCCTCAGTACAAGACGCTGGGCCCCAGAAATGCTGCTACAGACTTGTCGGGACAATTAGCCTTAGAGCATCTATGGTGGTGAGCAGCTGCAGGTCCTGATCCTCCGGTCCCAGCCCAGTGACTACCCCACTGCCTTGTGGCCCTGAGCCAGGGCAGCTCCAGGGTGAGCTGTGAGGCTGAGCTGGTGGGGTATCCAGGGGAATAGGGTGCTCTGGGTGAAAAAGCCTTGGGAGGAGGCTTCAGTGTTTGGGGTAGATAAGTAGGATCTTCACAGGAACCCCACACATGGTGTACTTGCATCTCCCAAGGTGAGCAGGGCTGGAAATTTGTGGTTGCTGGCAACAGAAGAAAAGCCTCCCCCATCGGCAGACATGTGTTTGTAGAATATGAGCAATGTCCTTGTATCAAATTGCTCTTCTGGCTGAACCAAAGCCAACAGCGCCTATTCACCAGATCCATTCCCTGCTTCTGCATGCAAGAGATGCACAAGTAGTGGTGACCATGGATGGAAGAAGGCAAAAAGATGGGGAGAGCTAGGTGATGCTGTGAGGACTGTACATGCACTCCACCCAGAGGGCTTCCACAGTCAGGTCTGAATAACTGTAAAGTGCAAACCTTTTTGCTTGTTTCCAAATCTGCTCAAGTCTATCAGGCTCCAAAGTGCAGTTCAAAATCCATGCTATGTGTTTATGTCTGAGTTGGCAGTTCTAACAAAAGAAGGAGGGAGACAGTGAAAGAGACATCTGCTGAAAGAGCAGAGGCAAGCGCAAGAGTGGAAATGTAGAAGGACTTGGTAAAAACAATAGGAAAATAATTTTTTCTGCATATAATTATTGCTTCATTAATTCTAAATTCTTAAATAAATACAGTTCACATTGCTCATGTTTGTTAGGGTTCTGCTTCACATTGTTTCAGCACACTGCTCGCATTCCAGTAAAGAAAACTCAAACCATATGAAAATACTTAAATGACTGTACATTTTGGTATGTTATTGCCTTTTTTTGATTGATGATGTGCGATTGCACACCTCATTGCAAAGTAATGCTTTTAACTTAAATCAAACCAATTCTAAGTAAACATGTTTTATACATTTACGCTTGTAGTTTGGAGAAAAAAAAAGTTTCCTGAAAAGCAGTACTGGCTTTTAATTACCCAGTGAACAAGTCACTGAAGATGCTTGCACTTCTCAACCCAAGAGTATTTACCTGCATTGTCATGAAACTGCTAAAAATCTAGGGCTCACAGAGCTGCTGTAGTCTTAATGAAGCAGTTAATGATGTGTGAATTATAGATCCTGACAGCCTTTTTTTTAATAAAATCAACAGGACTACATCCACAGCCTACCATGGCTGCTAAATAATGGCAATACTGTCTGCATAACGTAAGGCAGTATCTTTAAGTAGAGTACCATTCTTGCATTCTTGTACTAAAAAATTCTTCATCAACACAAAGAGGAATGTGAGCAATGAAGAACAAGCTGATACACATGACACTTCATTTCTTTCAGTTTGGGAAAGAAATGCACTAGTCAAGGGGAAATGACAAATAAAACATCATGTAAAACAATGTGGTTTTCATTGTTACTGTAAGAGTATTTCTATGAGATCCTTCAATGAAGTAAAGAACAACATAATAGATAATGGACTTCAACAGTCAAAAGTTTGCAGGATTTTTTTGTCTTGTTTTGTTAACAGGTTTTTTTTGAAAGCATGTGAACTTTAGCTTCCCAACAGTTTTCAATGGACGATTGTGTTTACAGTGTAGCTAGATGGAATGTGACAGTCCCACACTTACTTGTGAGAAAATAGGTACTATATATATGTATGCCAAGGGATTTTTTCATACATTTGGCTAAAATAAAAAGAAAGATTGCTGTAAGAATAAAAGTCTTTTTTTTTTTTGGTGTTGCTTTCAGTGATCAGTCACATAGCTAGCTAACAATTCAGGGAAAATTTTATGTGTTCATTCTGTATATATTCCCTAAATAATCTTCTTTATTTGCTGGTGGATTGAAACTAAACAGCTAGGGTTCTGGCAAAACCCAAGGCTACATTACTGTATGTGTTCACTTTTGCTCATATTTTTTTCTCAAATAGTGCAGGCAGCTGTCTTTCACTTATTTAGCAGACATTGAAGCAAAGAAAAGGGAAAAGATCCAAGGCATAAGCACTAGTTTGCGTAATCACTTCATTTGCTATCTTGGTTTAGGCAATATCAGAGCAAAAAAACACCAAAAAAAGCTAGAAAGGAGCTGACATGGAAAAAAACCTCAAAAACCCCAAAACCTCCAGAAAGACCCAGATACAAAAGAAGTAATTACCTAAACTGTTACAATGGATATAGTCAAGGTACAATAAACCTGGCCTGCTGGACTGAATTTATCCAAATTTTCATTACTAGCAAAGAGACTACAATCTGTAAAGCCTCTTGCAATTACTGTGTGCAAACAAAGAAGGATGATTTGCTTAGGCAAGCACAGCCAAATGGTTAGTCCCCAGAAGTTCAAAGTCTGTCTTCCAGCGCTGCAGCAGCAATGTTTGTACAACAAACATTGGCAATTGCTGTTCTCTTGAGCAAAAAACCTTGGAAGTGCTCCCTGCATTTGCACCTTTTCACTCCGCTTTCTTTCTTTTGTCTCCTGCCTCAATCCTTTGTGTAGATAGATGTGCACACGCATTCATGCAAGCAGATGTGTTTGTATCTCCTTTCTTATTTGTTTCTTTTAATTTCCAGCATGTCATGCTCCATGTCTCTCCCATAATCTTTGTTCCACCCCTCTCAGTTAATACCTTGTATAGCCCAGCCCCAAAGAACATCCTGTATGCTCAGGTCCACTCAGCACCTACAGGGGAAAACATGACTAAACTTTCCTACCTTTCACATGCCTTAAGAATTGAAAAATGCACCCCCACCTGTGCCAGTGGATCCATTTTTTCTCCCTGATCCACCCTGAATGAGTGGGACTGAATTTGCTGCATGAAGCAGATGTTGGAGGGAAGACGAAGAAGAGAAAGGCAGACCAGCTAGTAAAACCATTAACCTTCCAACAGATGTAAATTTTGGAATGAGGGCAGTCCTTTCAAACATTTCTGTCTTTTAAATAATTTTGTGTGGAAGAAAACCAGTGTGAAGTGAATGCATTTACCACTTGAGTCAAAAAAATATGTATCCAGTGCTCTGAATAAAGTAAAGGGATAGTAAAGTGATAAAGTGCTCAAGCACTTCTGAAGTGCTTTACATGGAAGGCTTAGCATCCTAATATCACTCGATATTTTTGTATGATTACAGTAAGGAAACACCCAATACCTAAGACTTAGTATAAGTCAAAATCACAGCCTACTAGCTACCATACAGCTTCTTTCACTTGTCTCATCATTAACATCAGTGGCAGCAAATCCTCAAAAAGCAGTGGTAGTAAAACTGCCATCTGAGAGAGGCTATGAATGTGCACTGCTCAGGAGCACATGCAGCAAGAACTAAAACAGAGTAAATCTCCCTCTAGTATAACATGCCATCCGCTTCAGTCATCTTGAATGGTGCCATATGCTACCAATATTCCTATTCATATCAAGTCACTTCCTTGGAGACTAAAGCACCACAGCTCCTAGGAAGTATGGGAAGGGCACAGGTCTTAAATTGATAGTCTCCAGCACTGGAAAATCAGGAACAAATGTGAAAAATCTTAATCTGAGGACAAGATTGAAGCCAGGTTTATCTTTTTGGCAAGAACACAAAAAGTACACTAACATTTTACTTATTTAAATTTTTTGCATTTAATATTAAAATAAGTATCACAAACAGTATTACTTCAGTTTTATTTCAGACCACCTACCTACAAGAGAATAAGAGATCCAATCATACAGTGATCTTTTGCTTCATTACCACATGAAAGAGGTTTAGAAAAGCTTAGGATAAGCAGTGGGATTTGTGAGCATGTTTCTGAGTCAAATCTTAGAGATTTCTGAGGTTTGCTTACAATCCCTTGTCTTTTTCAGCAATCAGACCTTAGAGGACCTTGGAGAAAGATGGGTCATTAAATGAGTCAGTTATAATCTATAATGACTTCTATTGAAAACAGCAAAATCTGTGCTTTTCACAAATCATATTGCTAAGCAATATTCTCTAACTAGACAAATACTGGCTCATCTTGATTTTTTGGAGTGATTTTTCACCCTGGTACTCTTCTTTTCTTTCTTAGTAGTTTATATATTGTCCTGCTGCAACATTCAAGAGAAAATCATTGTGGAAGTCTGTCTTGCACTGCAAATTCCATTAACTGCTTCGTAGCTGGCAGTGTGATGTATCTGATTACAAAGATGACAGTATCTTATGATCACAACAGAAAGAGTTAAATGGTGAAAATCAGTAGTACTCAATGAGCTCTAAAAATGAGGTAGGTCCTTTCATTTTTATTAGTATTTTTCAGTGATCTGAGGGAGCTAAGTATGTTTTATATGATTCAGGGATTTTTAAAGTGGCATCTCAGTGAACTGCATCGATACTTTGGTTTAAACACAGACCTCATTGAGTCTGGTGCTGTAGGGAGTGTAAACTGGCATGATGCCACCAAAATGTATTCCAATCTGCTGCTTTTTGTATAGAGAAGCTTGCCCTCAGATAAAGCAAACTCCATTCATGTTCTATAATGCAAGGCGGTGCACCACACAGAACCACTTTTACGTTTGCTTTGGATAAGCTCAGATGAAAAGTGTGTATCTATATCTATATCTATATCTATATCATCTATATCTATATCTATATCTATATCTATATCTATATCTATATCTATATCTATATCTATATCTATATAAAAGAGGCATTGAAAGGTTTGGATGAGTCATTCAGTCTCACCTGAGAATACATGTAGATAAAAGAGTGTAGCTTTGATGGAGGAACTAGTGAATTGGTTATGTTTTCATAATGACTTCTTTACATTATTGAATACAATGGGAACTTTAAGGCCAACTGCAATAATAGTTTCTCATGAAAAATTAACAAAGAATTTATGGAAATGTAGCAAAAGTCCCAAAGCAATTAGCTTAGATTCCTCTAGAGTCTGAGAAAAGCCTGGATAATTGCAGACAGAAACTGCATAAAGTGGCTATTTTCATTATCACAGGATACAGAAAGTCCATTTTCATCACAATGGGACATAATGATGTTAAAGCTAACATGGAGATGTGTTTAAAGAGGTTGAAGCATAATTTACAGAACGGTTTGATTTACACGGCATTCAAACAAGTATTAAAGATCCTTCTTTAAGGAATGAGTTGTCTTTTTTTTTTTTTTTGCCTGGGGTCTTCAAAGCCTCCTGCAAGGTAGAAAGTTAAAATAGATTGCATTCTCAGGAAGCTAATTGTACATTACCAGTAGAATGAACAGGAATGAATTTAATTTTACTTGAATGGAGAAAAGCGAAATTGCAATACAAATTGGTACATATATGCACATATGAAAGTATCTGTTATATGTATGCTTATAAGAACAGTTGGAATGCTAGCCCTGCATAGTTTGGAAACAGACTATTTGTGCAGGTTAAGATCATGTGAAAATCATCCTTAAAATCATAAAACATTGCTGAGAGTACATGTAACACCTTCTCATCCCTATTTTCTGTTTTGTCTATGAGATCCATTGATGCATTTTATTTCACTACTCTGCACATGTTGCGCTCTTTCCGATCTAATTACTACTCACATGAACTGGAAAGTCATATTATGGTTGGATGCCCATGCTCAAATGATTTATATTACATAACACAAGCAGTCGCTTGTAATCACAGATGTCCTTTGCAATGTCAAACGCTTTGATCTGCAGAGTATTTCTGCAAAATGGCTGTAGGAAAAAGTTTTCTATTGAAGCACAGAATAATTTCTACACTTTTTGTACTGTTTTGCAGTACAGCCCTGTGGTCATTATGCGGGTGTAGCTTGCACTGGTCTCCAAAGGGTTTTGACTACACATTATATGTGTAGTTATTATATGTTCTCACAAATGCGTAGCACAAATGATGTAAAGTTTAGGTGTTAGCCGTGATTATAATCTTGTTCATGTCAGTGTAAATCAAAGAAATTTGGCCAATATTTTGCATCAGTGAAAGTCTGAAGCACAGATGAGTTAGCTGTTTTTTGCATTATTTTGCCATTTTTTCTCTCTCTGAACACTAATATATATTGGTATCATGGTAACAGTGGCTAATTTAGATCCATTTTACAATAAACTAAACATGAATATTGTACACTAACACACAATCCAATCCTTTTTTTCTCCATGATATCTAAACAGAAAGGATAAATGATTTCAATGCTTTAATTAGCAGGGAGTTACCATTGTAAATTAGAACTCATGCATAGCTGCTTAACACCTGCACAAGCACAAATATCTACATATCCCTATGACCAATTTTACCTGTTTTTCTGTTTCTACTGTTTTAAAAGTAAATAGAATTCTAAAAGTTATATATGTTATCTTATGCAATTTTGATTCTATCATACGGTTGCATTGTTAAATAATACTGATAAGCAATACTAAGAGGCAACACTTAAATATTGCAGATGCTTTTGATTCCTTTTCCCAAAAAGGCTACCTCACAAAAGGGGGAGGGGGGATGGGGAGAGAGAGAAAGAAAAAGAGGAACCCTTCCCCCTACCCCCTCCTACCAATCAAATAAAACCAATCAAAAAAAATATTCCTATAAGCCTGCAATGACCAAAACCCAATCCGGATTCACTGAACCAGAGGCTTGCTTGAAACTGAACACAAAAGTGACATTAAACACCCTTGGATCTGAAACTTATGAATGGTTTAGATACCAGTAGGTCAAATGAAGTTATTGCTCAAGGGCTAGTTTAAAACTACTTGTAACATGTTTTTATTTACAGATTATCAATTCAACTGAGCAGCAGAGGAACATATTCAGGGAATCGCATAAACAAATACATTCATCTATACTGTGGATTAACCTAAAGTGACACATTTATTTAAAAATCTGCCTACTACTTGTCCTCATTGATTAAATGCCCTTAAGAAAGTGAGTCTGATGAAATAGAAGCCATTAAGATGCAGCACACCTCCTCCACTCCTTTTGATGGTTGGAACATTCCCTTGAGTGGGAGATTGGATGGCTGATAAGCTAACACTGAATTATAAGCACTTTGTGCAGTGTCACCAGCAAATGAAAGATCTACTGTTTTGCTTGCAAAGCAACAGTGCGCCTTAACAGAACAAAAATATACATGGTAAAGAATTATTTAATTTGCTGTGCTGAGAATATAAATGAATGTATGTATATGTATTTATATACATCATACGTGCATTTTTATGGCAGAGACCAGCTCATAGTGCAATACAGCTCATTTGGAGGCACAGTGCCATTGATCAGGAAAATAGAAGTGTCTGCCAACACTGTTTCAGTGTTGGCAGAAAGCCAAACAAGCATGGTGTGATATCTCCATTGTGTATGCCATCAGAAGACTTATCTGAAGCCAGGTCAGGGAACAGAGAAATGGCAAGGGAAATGTGTCCTTCACCCTGAGCCTCACTGGGCTAAAGAGGCTGTGCTTGTGTTTCAGAAGGACTGAGTGAAAACAGTTTTGAGATTACTTGAGAAATGAGTTTTCACATTTGGTACAAGACCCTCTAAGGCTGTTGGGAGCAATTCCTGTTAACTACAAAACCTTCCATAAAGCTGATCATCTCTGTGTTATTCCAAATGGAATAGTGTAAACTAAAACTACAATCTCACAACAATATGTTCAGTAGTAATGAAGGCATAGACAGATGAGTCTTCCCCTTTCATCGGTCACTCATTTTGCTACCAGCACAGGAGACCACAGGAGTACGAGGTGACCCCAGACTGTGGACTCAATACTGCAGAAAAAAAAAAACGTGAAAAAAAAACGTAAAAAAAATAAATCAAATGGGCCCCACCACCAAACAAAAACTACAGTTTCTGTTTCTTTTTTATTTTGCACAGTTTGTCATAAATTCTGTTCTTTCTGCTACAAAAACCCCCATTTGGACTGATTTCCAAATGGTCTTAGCTTGTTGCAGCTCCAAGTACCTCATCCATTTTAATTGTAGGTATCTAATTGTGGGATGCAATATCTGCTCTCAGTCCGTATGTTAATACCATATTTGTTTCTCTTGACATTGGTTATTCAGTTTGATGTTTGACATATCTGTGGTGCTGAGCCACTTTTGTTAGCTCCAGATCAGCTTCCCAATCCAGTTCACCTACTCATCTGGGTTATTTTGAGCTCCAAATCAGTCACGCTGTACTAAAGAGTAGGCATAATTTTTGAGTCATGCTGCAAGACCTTTACAATTATTAAGGACAGTTGCCAAGGAAAATGTTCTTAATAATTGTGAAGGTCCTGTAGCATGACAAGATCTGCCCCTGAAAATATCAGTCTAAAGTGGCAGGAAAAGGAAGAGCTAGAGGTGAAGGCTTGTAGACAAATAGAGTAATCAAGTCCTACATTATTGTTAGTACCATGAGCTTGCTGGTGGGTTGCTACTGCCGTTTATAAAAAATGGTTTTCACTGAATAGGAGAATTAATGAAACCCACTTTTCTATAGAGCAGCATGCTTTATTCTGCACAGCATCATCCATCTAGTCAATGCTGCCTCTCTACACTTCCACTGACCCTCTTGCAGGCAGGACAAGGCCACTCTGGAGCTCCCTGTGCATCTGCTGGCCAGCCAGCTGCTGCCAGACAGACTTCCTCTTTGCAGAGGCACTGGGAATATTTCTGTCCTCTACTCAGTTGCCAGTTTTCACACAAATTCTAGGAACTTTCTTATCCTCATTTTCTACTCTGCTTTTAAATTCAATTGGATTGGCAGAACTACAGAATGTCTTCTCCTCCTTACTACTCTAACTGCAAATTTCCCTTCACAGTTCCCTCCTGGCAGTTTTATGTCTCAGAAATATATGAAGAAAAATTCAGCATACCCACTCCTCCTCCCCCACCATGTACTCTGTGCTAAATAGAGCTATTTGGCATATCTGTAAACCAGGACTCTAAATCACAACATTTTGGTGTTCATGACAACGAGGAATGGAGTAGTTGTCAGACAAATAAAGAACAGAGTGACACGGAAGTTCGTGGAGGTGAGGAATATTTCTCAAAGAGGGACTGATAAAAAGCACAACTAAAGGCACCTGTTAAATCAAATGGGTGGCCAGGCATGTACTTCAGGATGATTTTTTTTGCAGCCAAAACCTTTACCTTGAAAGAGACAGAGAAAGTTGTTAGCGTAGCTCCTGATATCCAGCATCTGAGTATCTCCTATGGTGTGAGTCTACAATCAGGCACTGACAGAGGGACTCAGCTGCCCATACATGGATGTTAGCATCATTTGACATACAGCTGAGTTGGTATCTCAGACACATGAAAGTCTTGGAATGGCTGTATTTAACAGCACTTATATGTGGCAGCGGAACTCATCCCCAGATTCATGAGTTGTTGCACCTGTGTGGGAGGGGAAAGTGAGATAGGAAATGTTGTGTAAGTGGTCAGCTGTGGGGTTTCATTTGTGAGACCACACCTGGACTGCAGTGTCCTGTTTTGGTTCCCCAGTGAATGACAGATGTGGAAGCACATGAGGCCAAATCCAAAGGATGTCTACCAAGGCAGTCAGTGGGCTGGAGCACTTGGCATGCTGTGAGAGGAGGATGGAACTGAGTTAAAACTAATTGGTCTCAGCCCTGAGTATCCATTCCCTACAATGGAAGCTCATGAGATCCCATCCAAGACTCATGGCACCTCCAGGCTGGGCCCACTCACTTTCATGTGGACCAGCAGAAGAACAAACAGAAGGTTTTGGGCGATGAGCAGAGATACTCAGAGACACGTGTATGTGCTGTTGGGTCCTTCTCATCACAGCCATATGGCCTCTGGACTCCCACCTCACACTGCCACTTGGTCTCTGCTGTGGAAAATATTTGACTATCCAGAGGTGACAGATCTGTGATGACTTGGAACACAGAGTTTGACGATCTGAAGAACAGTCTCTTCCTCACATTTTGACACTCTAAGTTCTTGGTTTTGAGTGTAATAGCAGAGAGAAGCTTTTAAGAAGCATCACTATAATTCCTTAGCAGTTAAGTTGTTAAACATTCACAGCAGGGAGTTCTGGCACTTGGACCACTTCCTATCTAACAGCTGTTCATGTAAATGACTAAAATATCTTCCAATAATTTTTGTTCAGCTCCTATTTCTATTGTTGTTTTGAAAAGTCTGAGTTTATTCTATCTACTTAAGGTTTCTGAAAGATAGTAGAATACAATGACAACTTTATAATTATTTCTTTGCCACAGTATAAAAAGAAAAGCAGCAAATAACAGACTGCACAACTCAAGAATGGTAAGCTTACATCATGTATTTGACTGATCTCAGAAACCTGAAGTCATACTGGTAAAAAAAACCCCCAAAACCAAACCCAGCCAAAAAAAGCCTTTATTGTCTGATGGCATGTCATAGTTTAACCCCAGCCAGCAGCCAAGTCCCACAAAGCCACTTGCTGGCTCCCCCACCAATGAGATCAGAGAGAGAACTGGAAGGGTAAAAACCAGAAAACTCATTGGTTGCAATAAAGACAGTTCAATAAGAAAGCAAAAACTGTCCATCCAAGAAGTGCATAGCAAGGAATTAATTTACTGCTTCCCATGAGCAGACAGGTGTTCAGCCATCTCGGGGAGAGTAGGGCCCCATCACATGTAACAGTGACTTGGGAAGACAAACACCCTCACTCCAAACATCCCTCCTCTTCTTCCTTCTTCCCACCTGCCTCTTTATATGATGAACATGTCATGTGGTCTGGAATATCCCTTTGGTCAGTTGGGGTCACCACTCCTGGCTGTGCCTCCTCCAATCCCATCCATCCCAGTCTCCTTCACAGTAGGAAGAGCAGAAAAGGCCTTGGCTCTGTGTAAGCCCTAACACTGTTCAGCAATAAAAGAAACATCTCTATCTTATCAAACCTCTGTTCAGCACAAATCCAAAACAGCTGTGTTAAGTGTGAAGAAAATTGACTCTATCCCAGCCAAAACCAACACATGAAAAAATGTGAAAGATTCCAAAAATTACTAAACATACATCTCAAAAGACCCCTTTTACTGAGATGCACATTGCTCTGTTTGTGATGTGGATTCAAGTGGTCTTTCAGCACAATTACAAGTTTTAATCTCTTGAAGCCTTTGGAGATAATGCAACAGAGAGAAAAGATGAACAGATATGATTAGATTTGATTTCTTCCCTCATTTTACTATATCCTTGATGCATATACTATACACGCTGCTGAGAACATATATTTTCAGAATATAGGGGTGTGTAAGCACAAGTATATTTTTTGTAGAAATACAATGAAAAATTCTGTTTATTAATTTTTAATGAATCAGTATCGTTTTTAATACTTATCAGTATTTATCTCAGAAAGTTTAGAATTCAGAAAATATGATTATACATTGCAATTTATAGCTTTGATTGCTGAATCCAGGAATAAACTGCAAGAAATTTTTAAAAAAATAAACCTTATCCATTTAAACAGTTATATCATACTAGTTGAAAGTCCTTTAACATAAAGCAAAACTCACAGTAAAAGAAAAAATTTGACCCATTTGTTTTTTCACCTTTTGGACTAGTAAAATCTTCCAGAATGTTTATTAAATCTTTGGAAAAATCTCAAGGATTCATCATCTCCATAAATATTTAATCTTATTAATACATTTTCCTCTCTACTTGCACAAGTTCCCTTTCAAAATTAATTAAGCCTTGTTACAAAATATGGGTGCTTTGTGGTTACTGTACAAGCAAAAATGAGAGTCCCACACTTTTGCCAATTGAATTAATAGGCATTATTTGACCCTTACTGATAATATTTGTGACCATAAGCCAAACTGTCTGGAACTTGATCAATGAAAATAAAGTCTTGATTGAATGATACCTCTTCCCTTTGGCTTAGAGTGCCTTGATTTTTAATAAAGGCTAGATTAAAATTATAAATATTTCACAATATTAAATACTTCGATATGACACCACTAAATGCTTTTTTTGCGTCTAAGGATGTAGGGATGACAAGCCTGCCCAGTGCCCCAGCAGGCAGTCCGAAATAGGTCAATGCTTCTGCTCTCTAAATCTTCACCCTTATTTAGCACTGCTTGGTGAAAATGTTTATAATTTCATTTATTTCAGGTACATGTGTTCACAGTGAAGTCTATAAAGTAGTCCTAGTCCTACTTAAGGCCAATTTTTTTCAATTTTGACATAATAGGTCATGAAAGTAAAGCCTAGATTGTGAGCTTTCAAAATAAACCTGACCTCACATAACTCAGATTATAGCACACTATACACAGCTGGTTATATTATGTTACTTACAGTAAAACCTATAAATTCTGAAAGAGATATTAGAAAAAACTGAGAAAAGACATAACTGTTGAATATTTATGGGCTCAACAGAAAGGCATTTGAGGCAGATAGCTTAAGAAAATAAAAAAAGAGTATTTTTAGGAAGTGAATATGAAGTTCAAGGTTGATTCAAATATGAAAATTAAGAACATTTAAATGAACCAGATATTCAAAGTTAGTTGCATGTATTTTACTGTACTATTACTACCTGAGTGGAATTGCTTAGTATAAATTCAAACGCATGAAGACCCAATATTTGATCTGACCTAAAGCTAAAGGATTTCATATATCTTCCCAGCTGGACTATATACATATAGAAGGAAAATGCTGGCAAGAGCTACAGGATGTGTTCATGCTGTAATAACTATATAACTCAGTAAATAGTTTCTCAAAATTACCTTGACAAAGATTGTCCTGATATTAATGAGATGCTTTCCACCAGCACGAATTTCCATAAATGCACATTAATATTTAAAAATGCAGCTATTATTGAAAAAATTACTTAATGTTTGCTTAAACTTCAGCTTGGTCCAACTGAAAAATGCATATTTAAAATGCAGTGTTGAGGATTGAATGCTACAGAAGAGTACAAATGAAAGGTAAAGGGTTTCTTCTAAAAAAAAACCCAAGAAAAAACCCTCAAAAAACAAGCAACAAAAACCCAAACCAAACAAACAAAAAAAACCCCCAAATAAAATGTGCTTAAATATAGTATTTGAAAGAAGAATCTTTCAAAAGAAAAGACCTAGCCATAAAAAGAGAACAGTATTTGAAAAGCCATTTGAGTTGTGACATGTTATAGCTCTTTGGCATTGCACTTCTTGGCTAAACAGAGATTATGAAGAAAGGACCCACCTGTGGGAAGACACTAAACATCTCAGATGTGTTTCAGTGAAGCCTTTACTGTCTCTTACATCAATGGCAATCTCTCTAAGTGCAACACTTTTTGAACATCACATAGCCTGATTTGGTAGCCTACCTTCATAGAAAATCAATGACGTAATTTCTGTATTCTCCCTATCATTTAATAGACCATGAAAAAGAGAAACTCTTATTTAGTTTAAGTGGTTAAATATACTAATGCATTCACTGCAAGTAGTATGGAGCTGGGTAAGTGTGGTGATCTTTTTTTTCCCCTTTAATCTCCTTTTATCTACCTTTTAGCTTTAACCTTCTTCTCTGTCATCAGCTTTTATTATATTTATCCCTTAAAGGATCTGATTCAAAAGGTACTGATGTCAATGGCAACCTCTCATTTACTTCAAAGAACTTTGGATCAACCCCCAGATGAATCATTTTAAGCAATTGTGTTACATAGTACCTTTTTGTTTGCTGTGGAAATTATTTTCTAAGCAAAAAGTATAAGATATTTGCTGGAAGGATAAAATAAGTGATGTAGAAAAATAAATCATTCAAAGGTATTTTCTCTAGGTCTTGTCCAAGTTTAACCAGAGGCAGTCAGTTTCTATCAATCAGTTTACATCAATATTGATGAAAAGGCTGCTCCATGTATTGGCACAATAAGTAATACTGACATCAATCCCATAGCAGCTTTCACCATGAAAATAAACCTGTACTTCCCTTCCGTCTTCTCCATAATTTATTTTTTGTGGGTTGTCCTTCTGGTTGTAGTATAATTGCAGTTGCTGTTGAAGCAGAATTATCTAATATTTTATTCTCGTACATGATAGTCTTGAAAGAACAAGAAAGCAGGGACCACACAGTGTAGTGGATTAACTGTGGGTTAAACTGTTTCATATAGATGTCACTGGCTTGAATGTAGTGCATTTTGGCAGAAATCAAAGAGCATCTGTTCTGAGAAATGGTGGATAATGCAGTGATAAAAATGCAGTCTGTGAGACAACACTACTTTTTCCATTGCTTCTTGGTCAGCAATAGGAGATCTCCCTAAAATTGTAGAACCATTTTGCCTTAGTTCCACATATTTTGGCAAGATATGCCAGAAGCTTAAAAACATAACAAAGCTATTTTTACTCACAGTTTATTTAGTGCAATTTTATTGCATGACAGGGATTTTCACAAAGCAAATCTGAAATCTGCTTAACAGCCTGGAATTTCTTAGGCATTTCTCTCTGGCCCAAAGCCCCTGGAAGAGAGGACGCATGAAGACGTATTATATCTTCACATGCTGCAACAGCCAACATTTCTCTACAGCTCATGGTATCTGATTTAAAAACAGGTGATAGTGTAAATGGGTTCAGCATGTGCTAACGAGAGATCATAAACAGATATTATGTCAATTTTCAAAAATTACAGTAGCTCCTCTCTTACAGCTATAAACATTGCCAAGAGGAAACAATATACTGCATTGCATGGTTCTTAGGGTAAGCTCATATGCTGTAAATAATTCAAATTAGTAACATAAAAATCTGTGCAGCTGGGCAGGAGTTAAACAACGTGTCTTTCATGTTGAAAATGATTGATAGGACTGGAAAATGTGTATAGCAAAAATCTAAATATAGATTCCAAATAAACCATGTCCTGCAATCAGTTATAACCCAATAGTCGGTGTATGCTAGTAAACTGCTTAAAGGAAAGATATATCCAATTTGCCTTAGGAAAACAGATCTACATATGTCATGTATTTCTTAGCCTGAACTAAAATCCTATTACATTTTTGCATTATTATTTGAATTTTCTTTGCATGGTTTGTTTTTAAAAGAAGTTGTACTTCATTGGTAAATTTTCTTACTATGTTAAAATTAAGAACAAAATTACTGAGACTCTGCATATGGACTGCTGTATTTATTTACTTTCTTATCCAAGGTCTTCAGACCTGGATAAGAAAGAGAGACCTAACTAAGTTCAACTTAGTTAAGAGACTAACTAAGTTCAACTTCAGTTTTAACTTCACTCTCTAAGTTTCTCTTTTCTCTTTGTAGACTATGTATGGTAGCTAGTTAACTGTATGCTTTTAGATGAAGCAACATGAGAGAGTGAAAAAGCCATAAAATGAAGTCAACCAATAGAATTAATAGAGGTTTGAGCTAGAGAAAAGAAATTGCAGTGCCCCCAGTTCCCACAAGGCTTGTAGGAACAATTGAAAATAGAAACATTAATACTACAAATACCAAAACCCATCATCCCCTTCCCCCACAGAAATCAGAGAATAACAGAATCACAGAATTGCATGCGTTGTAAGGAGACCTTGAGGATCATCTAGTTCCAAATTCAATGCCCTAGGCAGGGACACCTTCCAGTAGACCAGGTTGCTCAGAGCCTCATCCAACCTGGCCTTGAATGCCTCCAGGGATAGGGCAGCCAAAACTTCCCTAGTCAACCTGTTCCAGTGCCTCACCATATAATTTTTAAAAGTATATTTAAAAAAATATTTTTTCACAATTAAAAACTGAACTAGGGGAGACAATTAAAAAGATATCCTTTATAAAAAGAATACAGAAGCAATAAAGATCAAAAAAGAATAGAAAATAACATTATCCCTGACAAGTCAAATCTGAAAATGAAATAAAAGCAGCTACAAAAGATTTTGAAGAGCAAGTTATTAGAAGCAAAAAAGCCTTTTGCCTTTTAAATAACTCAGAACTAAGAACCTGTCTAGAGTAGAACATTATTGATGTGGAAAGGAAAGATAAAAGCCATAGTAGAAAAGCAAACTAGATTATTTTAATTTTTTCACTCATAAGAAAATCCTAAAGTCTACTGGTTGAGTTCACTCTGCATGACATGATTCTACAGAACTATTGATTAGGCTGAATCACCAAAGAAACCTTCTTTTAGCAGGGGAAAGAAGAGCAATTTACTAGGTTGAACTGTCTTGAAACACTCTAAACCCAGGCTGGTGCTGGGTTTCTCTGTCTGATTTTAATTCCTGGCTTCTTCCACCTATTTCCATTCATCACATACTGCAGACTTACAACCCCTTTATAGATTTCTAACTTAGGGAGCACTCCCAGGAGCTGATGGAACTCGGGTGTTCAGGCATTCCATTAGGCAACTCTCAAGTGCTGGGAACTCCACTTGTGCGATCTTTTCCCGATGCCATATGCCATGTGAACATGATGAACCACCAGTTGGGCAAAAGGAGCAACAGCATATAGAGAACTAACAGCAAAACAAAGAATAGCATTATGTTAGTGTATAAATCCTCGACTACATTTAAACCCGCTAATCTTGATTTCTAAATATGTATATTTGGTCATATTATCTGAGGATATTTCACAGGAAAATGCAGGAAGAGACACCAGGACTGTTCAGACATAAGGCATTATTTTTAAGCAAAGAGGCTAAATTGGCTTGGAAGGTTCTGTGGGATAAGACAAGTCTGGAGAAATGTGATGAACAGACAACTGTAAGATAATAAGTAGTACTGGAAGCATAAAGAGGAAATACTTCCCTACTCTTTCTTATAAGGCTGGTAATCGAAAGCATTTAATGGAAATCTCAGGCAATAACTTTAAAAGAAACAAAAATATACCACTTTCTATACAACTTGTAATTAACTTGTCCTATTAATTGCTACGGAAAAATGTGAAGGCCTTGAGTGTAAGTGAATTCATGGAGAGATTTGACAAATTCACAGAATTAGGCTAGCTACTATTAAGAATGGAGCTCTTGATTCAACTTCCAATGAGAGCATCCAGCCCATGAATTGTCAGAAACTAGAGCCTACACCATGCTGTAGGTCCACAGTCTGTATCCATATACTGTATCCCAGTCTGAAGCACCTCATGTTAACTCCTGCTTGTTACTGGTCTGAACAGATGCTTGATTTTACCAGTTGTTATTATTCTGCTTTCTTTATATGAGCAGAGACAGAGCATTGAGCTAATACCTTCATTTGGGTTTTTTCATTTATTTCAAACAAAGTGACTTACCTAGGATAAAATGTGACACCAACTCCAACCTTGTTACATGCTCCTTCTTTAATGAAGACACTAGCTATCTCTAATTAAAAAAAAAATAAAAAGAAATGAATAGTGTAATGAATAACCTTTTTTCACATTTTAATTGGAACAAATTGGCAAGCAGCTACTCACAGATTCACAGATATTAATCACAGAATTCAGGCGTTCTAAACATCTCTGACAATATGTTTATTATCTTTTCCCTCACCATTTTAATACTAAAAAAATACCCTACAGTTAATTATGCTGTTAACAGCAATTCAATATTACACAGAGAACTCATATATTGGTATGGACTATGTGAGAAAAAAAAAGAAATATAGATTGAAACTTCTGTTGAATAAAGGAAAGATAATCAAATAATAGGAAATATGTATTATATACATATCCAATGTGTATAACCTTTTTTAATCTAAATTCTCCATAAAATATATATTTAGGTGATGTGAACTTTTTTGGTTTTTTTATCTCAATGCATGTGAAATCATGTTACAGTTACTACTTCTGCAGAAGTAAATGTAAAAGGAGAAAATCCCCCTTCAACCTGTGGATCAGGTGAGGCAAATATCAGAGAGCACATAAGAACAACTAATGCAGATGGTGAAGCTTCCTATATATTCCCAGTGCATCCAGGATGAACACCCTGCTTTTAGAAGTACTACTGAAGAGTAGTTGAGTCTGTGAATCTTGAGTTGAGTTTGTGAATAATAGTGACAATCCAGTCGTTGTTATAGTTAAGACTATTACAAGGAAATAGATCAAAATAGATCATCACTGCTCACACGGAGCAGTGATAAGGAACAATTAAGATTAATAGAAACCCCACCAGAGTCATGTTTCTTGAGCAGACCCAAAGCATTCACCCACTAAAGTCAAAGTGCTTTCTTTTTTTTTTTTTCGGCAGGCAGGTTGTTATGGACACAGTTGAGTCTTACCCCTGTCCACAGAGCCATACATTCTTTCCCTGTCTCCACATGTGAGTTAGTGATGGAGAGAGAGAACAAGAGGTGAAAATGACCCAGTGACAAGAGTGCTGTAGTCAGAGTTCTTCAGAGCAGTGAAGGAGCTGAAAAGCAGGAACTTTGAAGTGAATTATGGCTGCACTGCAGAAAGCAGATGTAGATATAGCTCACAGTAGGGCTGAAATTCCCTTCCACTCAAATTTGTTGCACATGGAATATGAACAGCAGGTCTGCCAAGTCTTATAGATGTCTGTATGTTTCCAGTTTCACATTTGAAAAAGTTGCATAATGGTGCACAGGCAAAAGTTGCAAGTAGGCAGTGTTCATGATCCACAGAAGCTTCTTGAAGCTTTCTTAAGTAGTCCCCTTCCACAAGTCCTATCCTAAGCATAAGAATTTAATTCCCTCCATCTCTGGTTTGTTCATCTGGCTTAGAGAATTGGAAAGTGAACACTGAAAACCTACTTCTCGCCCCACTCTGCAACAGTTTCCACAAACCACGTGTCTGAAGCAGAAAGAACAGGATTTGTAATATATTGGTTCTAATAATCACACTGGGAAGCCAACACAGGTAAATTCTTTCTTATATTGGTCTACATATATTTCTGAGGAGCAAGTGTGGCAAAGGTCTATCAAACTGTTGCTTAATACATTTGTTAATTCCATAAAACTGGAAAATCAAGCTAGTCCAAACTAATTATAAAATGCATTCCTCCCCTCTATAAGGAGGCATATTAGCTACATATATGCCATGTGATTTGAAATTAGAAGGAACTGCCACCAGTCCATATTTTCCTGCATTTTAGAAAACATATACTTTTTAAAAATATTGTGAAAAATCACGTCTGTACAGAATGTAACCTTCAAATTTGTGGAGATCACAGGTGAACCTATCACCTGGCAGAATAAGGAAAAATACAGTAACAAAAAATGAAAAGTCAATAGAGGAAAAAGCATAAACCCATGGAAGAGTAATAGTCTTGCCCATCCTCAAGTGAAGACCCATGTGAATTGCGAAGGGCTTGTTTTGTGAAAGAAAATTAGGGGATTTTTCACTTCCCTCAATTTTGCAATGATGTGTAATTGAATTTGCCCCCTTGCCAAGAATCTGTGTAGAGACATCTTTTTATCAGGAATGAAAGGTAGCATAATTTTAAATGCAAACCTTTAAAGGTGTACACAGGTTGCTTGGTATAATATTTTCCTCTGGATAACCTTTATTTTCACTATAAATTATGCCTTTCACTTCACAAATGGTGACTATCACTGAGTCATGGAGAATTGAAGAATTAAGCACACCCAGCTGATAAGTTAATTGTGCACTGTTTGTTTAACAGCTTCAGAAATATAAAACAACCTTCACTAGTTCTCTAAAAGCCTTTACAAATAACACTTATGTAAAACTTAAGGTCTGAATATTCTCTGTTTACAAGTAACTGGATATTATCATATTAAAATCATTACTAGCCCAGTGCCTGGATATTTGTTCTGAATCCTGTCAATACTCTAATGGCAGTAGTCTTGGAAACTACACATCTGCTGCAGGATTAATTACACACATAAAACATTATCATTGCCCTACATCTCCTATGAGGTAGAGAGGTTGCTAGAATGATTAATGGCTCTGTTTGACATATGAGGGAATAAATATAAATGTTACCCAGTGGATAGAAAGATCTGTTCCTTGTTTATATTAGAATAAGTTGAAGGACCTTATTAGTACAATATTATTTTTTAAGGTCTGTAGGCAATGTTAAAAAAATCCTAATCCACATGTTCTGCAATACTTGCTGTACTATAGACGGAACTCCAATTTGTCATGGCATTTTGAAATATCTTAAGCATAGGGTGTTTGTGTGCTAATAGGTATATGGGCATATTAAAGAGGTTGCATACTTGTGAGTCACCTTTCCTATTTATTGTAAATAGTGGTGGTCCTTCTTGGGCCAGTGTCAGATCTAGGCCATTAGAAACTTCTGAAATTTGACTTAGAGTCAGTCTTCATGCACAAGAGGGAGAAAACATTTCCTTTTGTTGAATACATCAGAGAGGCATAGGTTCAGTTGTGACAGAATAGAAGGAACCCTGGAGGAAATATTTAAAAGACAGTCCATTGTTTACAATTAAAATTAACAGATCAGAGTTCAAAGGTGACATACCAGTATGCAATTAAGGTCATGGGCAGTCCCAAGCAATCAATTAGGTGAGAATTATAACAAATGTAAACTGGAGCTAATCTATTGATCATGTCACTTCTTCATGCTTCATTATTTCTTTAGATGTCCTTTCATAAAGACCCCAAGTGGTCCTCCATACCTTTGTCAGTGAAGTCTGAAATACTGATTACAAAGGCTAAGCCCTTTGTTCATCCAGACACATTTGTTTCTCTCTCTACTATCTCACACTTCCTTCCTTTGGAGGATCACATCCTATATGAGGGATTGAGAGCTGTGGTGAGTCATTGACAATGCAAAGCTGTTTACCTTCAGCCACCTTAGACCACAAACGTGTTTGTCAGCCAAATAAATCTCAGATTTTTTTTTAATTTACACTTGTATTGATATAAAACTGTACACCCTTATCCCAAGTAGGATACAATTTGTATGTAACTCAGTGAGCAGCATTCTGCAGGAAGCCCATTGCAAAGTAATTGCAGAGAAGTTGGAACCAGTGGGTACGGACTGATATTCTGATGACATGGCAGAAAAAGAACCAAGGTGGATGTTGAACAATGCTACAACTTGTGTCATTGTCATCTTGTGGATTAAGATAGCAGTAAGCTTGCCAGTGATCATTTATCTTGGGCTACACAGGAAATATTTCCTGAGCTACCTGCTAGTGCAGATGGTAACAGGACACAGAAGGTGAAGGAGCTAGTGTCCTACTTTGGTATTGACACAAAAGGGATGGGTGTGGACAGTAACTTCAGATTTTGCCTCTCAGATATCCTGTAGAGTTCCTTGATACAGCACTGATTTTTCCATGCTTCTTTCTTCCACAGCCACCTGTAAAGTTACCGTATACCCCTGGATTCATTTCTTTCCAAGGAGGTATGAAAATAAGCAACGTGCATTGCTCTCTTACATCTAAATGTTGAAGTTCTAACTTCTGGTGTTACTGATTCTTGAGTGAGCAGTGTGGAAACCTGAGCCTGATCTAGGTCACTGTATAAAGTACTTGGGCTCAATGCAAAATGTTGCAATGAAACAGGATGGTGTATTAATTTTCCACCCTTTGTTAATTCATAAGTGAGTACTTACAGCTAATTTTTATATCAGCCTTTTTTATCACCCTCATACTAGAGTTCTGTATTTATTTTGTTTATTTATCTTAGCGGCTGTGTTGATACACACGTGTTACTGTCAGGCTACAACCTTCTTTCGTCCCTAGGGTGCACTGTCACTGGGAGTTTTTGAATGAGTCACTGCTTTGCTCTTTCTTTTGTTGACCTTATACGTATGATCTTGCTTCTATATAAGATCACTATATTATCTGAGGAACATACCCTAGAGTCTCACTAGTAAGACTCATCATGTTTCTCGTTTGTAAGGCTGCTGTTGCTGTTCCAGAAAGTCTGGCTCTGTACATCTGAAAGGTATGAAGATTCCAAAGGTACAGGTCAGAATTATAGAGTTTTGCAAACAGACCTATGTTTGGCTTTCCCTATTGACTGTATTTGGACTGTCACCATCTCAACTTATCCACTTCATGGATAGTGCTCAGGTGCCTGCCTAGTTACTGGGAATCACAACATACCAGATGTGTTGTTGCACTGCATGTCTGGGGGCTGAGCCATGTCTTTAAAGGGTCTAAATGTCTCTCAACACAGGGCCTTATGCTCCAATTATTTCTTGTAGCCTCAAAGTTATTACTACAATGGTCACAGAAAAAGAGATCACTATAAGTCCTGCAGCCCACACACCTTATATGTGGTCAGTTTACAAAAAAAAAGCCAACAAAACTTTGAGAAAAAGTCCATGTCACCGCTTTGGATTCTTAATTTACTCAAATCTCAAATCCACTATACTTTAGGTCACCAAGTTCCTAGAAGTTACATAAGAAAAGTATCACATGTATTACAGAAAAGCTGTTCTCATTCATGTGATTGTGCTGTTTCGGCAAACATGTCACCATATTATAGTAGTGATGAGCTGTAGAAAGTGTAAATAGAGTTTGTGATTAATAACAGCAGAGATTACCAAATTAAGAGAAATAAAAACTGTGATATAGGACCCATAAGTACTAGTAACATGTAAACAATATAAACAAGAAGTTTTGTGATAGGGTATAATGACCACATTATCCTAGTCAGCACAATCGTATTTATCATTAAATTTTAATTAAGGTTTTCCCTTTGCTTTGTGTAATTATTAGAGCGCCTTCCTATGAAGGTTAATTGCCCTATCATAAATGAACAGAAAAGAGAATACCCCTTTGTCCAACAAACAAGTTTTCAAAATATTATTTAATAATGAATTTTGATAAAGAAATCAGTCTCTGAAAGGTATAATTAAGGTGCTGAAAGGGAAGGGAAGGAACAGCTACCGTAGGCTTACAAGGTTTGTGTTAAGTTCTTAGAAAGCACAAAGGGAAGAAAATGACCATCATGAAAAAGACACACCTTAATTTCCATGACTCTCAAAGAAGAATTGCACTGCCCTAGCACACAGCAGCTCTGCTCTTCCTCCCTCCACTCTCCTGGCCCTCTGATTAGATAGCCTCTTTTGTGCCAGCTATGAATTAGGTGGTGGATGCACCTCCCTTACATCCCATCAAATAGTGCACAGTCCAGTTTTATTTAATAAAAGGCACAACTAGGAAGAGTTTACCAGGGTCAAGTTTATTATTGTTTTTACCAACAGTAAACCAACAGTCAGTTGAGGATATTTTTTCTCTATTTTTTTCTTGTCAAATGTTAGAATGAAACAAATCTAATGTACAATAGTTTTCTTTCTCTAAGAACTTAAGTGGAGGAACATAGTCTACAGTCAGTGCATTGCTGGCTTTTGATGTTTGTCCACACTACATCTTCACAAGAAAGCATTTTTTGTCTTGTGGCAAAACCCACATATTTGTTTTGTGGAGAAATATCTAAAGAAATGATGTTGATGTCTTGTTATTTTACAGCTGGAGAATCATGCACTTTCCTACATTCATACTTTTACAGAACACATATTGTAGGATGATTAGTTTTTTGTGTGCAAGAAATGCAGAGGAGAAGTCCACCAATAGCTGGGATTTTATGTGTTCCAATATGATTTCTGACTTTTTTGCTTCCCAAAACAATCTAATCCCATAAGTGCAGTTCACTTTAGTAGATGCATTAAGGCATACAACTTGTATAATTCATGTAATTTAATTCTCTTACTGTTGAAAGTGGTAGATAGGACCAAACCAAAACATCCTCTCTGGATATGGTGTTGAAGACTCCAGAAAGAGGGAAATTTTACTCTTCTGCGAAATCATTAGAAATTCACATGGGCCCTTTTTATTAAAAATCAATAAAATGCAATCCTTACAAATTAAATTTACATAAAGTTCTTAGATATTTCTCCTTGTTTCAAAATCTGTTTAGGATTGAACCTGTGTGTCATGGTTTAATTCCAGGCAGTAGTCAAGACCCATGCAGCTGCTCACTCACTCTCCTCCAGCAGGATCAGGGAGTGAATCAGAAGGGTAGAAATGAGAAGTCTTATGGGTCTCAATTAATAAAGTTTAATAAGGAAAGCAAAAGCTGTGCACACAAGCAAAGCAAAACAAGGAATTAATTCATTGTTTCCCATGGGCAGGCAGGTATTCAGCCTCTCCAGGAGAGCAGGGCTCCGTCACAGGTAACAGTAACTTGGGAAGTCAAGCACCATCACTCCAAATGTTCCCTTCTCCCTCCTTCCTCCCCCCACTTTATAGAGTGAGCATGATGTCACATGGTCTGTATCTTTTCCCAACCTCCCATGCATCCCCAACTTCCTCATCAGTGTGGCAGCACAAACAGCAGAAAAGGCCTTGGCACTGTGTAAGTTCTGCTCAGCAATAACAAAAACATCTCCATTATCATCACTGTGTTCCACACAAACCCAAAACACAGCCCCATACTAGCCACTGAGAAGAATATTAACTCTGCCTCAGCCCAAACCAGAACATTCCACTCCTTTTTCCATACCATTTATGTCCTACTCAGGTCCCACACTGTTCGGTACAATCTCATTAACAACCAACCCTTCCCCTTCTTTAATATAGTAAACATATATAATTCCCATAGTCTATGGAACATCCCTGTAAAATGTCCATGAAATATCCACAAATGTTCATAAAATGTCCTTTGAGTTTGTTTAGTCTGTAACTTTGGGCTCCATTTGTTATGTTGGTCACCTGGGACAGGAGAGGTGGTGTGTCACTTGAACTTTCTGAGTATCAAAGCCAGCCCAGGTTAGGTCACTGTAGCACTGCAACTGTTTCTTGCAATGTTTCTCCTCCACGGTTTAGGTGATACACCTTCTAGTAATTCCTGTTAAACACAGCTCAAACAATCATGATTACAACAACTTGAATGTGTATAGATTGCATTATCCACCCCTGGTCCTTTTGGGCCAGTTTATCAGTTTTAACCTTGCCATGAAGTCCTCCCCTTCTCCCCAGCCTTGCTTAACCAAGGGATTCCTGCTATAGGGCACCATTAGCAGAGTCCACATTGCAGTATATCCATGGGTTGTACGGGGAGAGCCATGGGCTGCACCACAGGTTACACTGCAATTTTCTTCCCCTGCTCCATTGTGGGGTCCCACCCATGGGGGCCAGTCCTCCTTGAACTTCTCCAATGTGGGTCCTTCCCAGGGGCTGCAGGTCTTCATAAACTGCTCTAGTATGATCCTCCATGAGGTCACAAGTCCTGCCAACAAACCTGGTCCAGCACAGGCTTCCCACAGGGTCACATGTCACATCCTTCTTCAGGCTCCTGCAGCAGCGAGTCCTCCCTGGGCTATAGGTGAGTCTCTGCTCTATCATGGACTCATGAATAGGTCACAGTTCCTTCAACTCAAGAATGCACAGGGTTTTGAGCCTGTCCTACCAGCCCAGAAGCATTGCCATGGCTGTTATCAAAACGTTCCCAGGCACAGCACACAGAGGTGGTCAGCAGTACAGCACCACAGCAGGCAGTGAAAGCAAAAAGTGGCCACTAACAATCACTAGATTCTAACATACAGTCAGGAAGCTAAACCCCGTGGCAAGCACAGGAGCCTGGTAATTACAAGCAAAATAACACCAAAATCCATAAATTCAGTCTAATACATCCCAATCTAATCTGTCATTATATCAAACCTTTTGAGCCCCATGTCAGATGCCAAAAAGGACTGTCATGGTTTAGCCCTGGCCAGCAACCAAGCCTCATGCAGCTTCTCACTCACCAAGCCACCACTGGGGTTGAGGAGAGAATTGCAAGGAAAAAAGCTGGAAAATTCATGGGTTGAGGTAAATACAGTGTAATAGGGAATGTAAAACCTGCTCACACAAGCAAGGAATTAATTCACTGCTTCCCACAGGCAGGCAGGTGTTCAACCTCTCCAGGAGAGCAGGGCCCCATCTCATGTAATAGTAACTCGGAAAGACAAGCTTACCATTCTCCCACAAAACACATAAGTTATATATTGGTCCCATTGATTTTCATTCCACTGATTTACATTCCACTGACTCCAAATACATGTGAGTTCATCTTAAACTGCCTGCTGAAATCCTCTTAAGTCAGTGACAAATAAGCAGTACTTACTGTTGACCTCACTCATTTTTTTGCTTGTCTTTGGAAATACTTATGCTCATGTTTAAATCTTTGGTGTATCTCTGTTTCCCTTGACAGGCAAAGCTTTCCCCCCTGCCCCTCATCTGGCTATCTGATGTGTAGTGCAGTAAGGCTCCTCCAACGATAGGCTCAAGCTTAAATTCTGCAAAAGCAGGGCAGCTGCACTTGGAAAGTCTGCAAGTAAGTTGAAGAATGAAGTAAGAAAGAGTTCAAAGTATAGGACTTTTGTCTCAAGTAGAAGGCAATGTCCAGAAAGGAAGATGACACGTGTCTGCATCTGCTTGTCAAACTCTGGTGGTTGCTTTTCTACTCATAGCTTGATCCTCAGGAAATTACGTAGTCTGAACCCACAGCTGGTCTTAACTTCTGCGTATTATGTGACATACTTAATGGCTTGAGATGCAATAATTAGACACCATATTTTTGTTTGCAATGGAAATGGAAAACCATGATTTTAAATACCAGAGGTGTAGTGAGAATATCGATATTAATGTTTGTGAGGAGGTGATAAGAGCACCAGGTGCTATATATGTGGCAACCATATGATTAGAGAGGAAAACGAAGCATTCTGGATGAAAATTTTGAAGCATACTTTTGTAATGTGAGAAATACAAATGAAATGCAATGAAATCATTACAAATCATCAAATTTTTAACCAAATTCCTTTTGGCAAAGTTTCATAATGTCTTTAGAGATGAAAATATTTAAAATTAAATTTCTTTCAGCTATAAAATATTAGTTGGTCTGCTTTATTAAAAAGGTGATGCTTACGGAGTCTCTCTAAATGTCAAACACGTACACTGCTGTTTTTTACATAGCAGTATCAGCTACACACAGGTATACAGCCATGAGCTGTATACCTGTGTGGGTGAGTAAACCAGAGATATTAAGATCTTTTTGACACAGAATACAGTTGCAAAGGATGTATTTGAAAATCCAGTGAGTCTAGGCTGACTAACCTTTCCCTCGTATTTGGAAATCTCTTGATTAAACTCTTTGTTTGTAAAAAATTTGCAACTCATTTTTATAGACATTAAACTGGGTAAAAATATTCAACATAATAAACCACTGTTAGTTTCCAAAGCACACTTTCCCAAGATAATCTTCTATTTTTTCTGCAATAATTTTTTCCACTGTTTCAGAATAATCTGTTTTTCAGGTTAGTTAGATATAAGAAATTACTTGAGTTTGTAGAGCTGTAAAGATAAGCATTTCAAGCTGTTGGAAATGTGAAAATATTGAGCTACATGACTGGATACTATAAAAAATATAAAGGAGATAGATAATCAGAGATGAGAACAACTTCTGTATGAATGCATCTGGAGCAGACTAAGAACAAGATTTTGCTGCTTCAAAAGGGCAATGACTAACTACAAAGTGTGATAGAAACGTCCGAAATGCAGAGACTCTGGCATGATGTGATGATTCACATTTAGCACAATGTAAGAACTCACTACCACACAAACAAAACAGAAGGCTTAAAGCTGAAAAAAAAAAAAGTGTTAAGAAAAGTGAGGCTTACCAGTGCTACTTATTTTAAATTACAAAAATATTAATGCATGCCATATGAAAATGAAACAATTAGATACATTCCTGGAAGACGCATTCACCAGGATACACGTGCATAATTGATGTTATGTACAATAGTCCCTCTGCATCAGCAGACTGAAAACAAATACAAGGAGGCAGAACTATGGTAGCTTTGATTCTCATACTTCTCCCCATAGCAGATGTAACAGATCATGATCAGTAACAGAAAACAGAGCTAAAAAGGGCCTGATGGACTATTGTATTATTATAATTGAAGAACTCACATATGTTAATTTCTCAGACAAGGTATGAAAAGAGTTTTGACAATGAAGCTGGGAATTCCTGTTGTACAAACAGGTTAAGGTCTGTTAATATCAACAAATATGAATGATCTAATAGAATCAGAAAGTGTTGTACATTTCTGATTAATATACAAGTAGCAAAGGCATTGAATACAGTCTTCTACTTTCTACAGTCTTCTTAGAGCCTTTCAGTTCCTATATATTGAGTATTTTGTTCCACAACAGCTACACCTGCCTCTCTCTTTGCTACAGAATGTTTTTGTATCAGCTGTGCAAGCATGCAAGTCCAAAAGAACAGTTAGCTGAAAATGGGTGATCCCTGGCTTGTCTGAAATGAAAATACAAAGAAATCTTGCAACTTCATTTAGGGAAAATAGGTTTTTTTACCACAAATTCCATTTTCTAAAGTGATTCTTAGGGCATGGTATGACTTATCTTTTGTTATGTTGACAGAGTTTCTCACAGAATGCTGCCCCAACCATTTTGCAGTCTGTAGTAAAAAATGCTCAAACAGAGTACAGGAGTGATACTGGTAATTCACTGTGCCATGAAATACATTTTATCTTAAAAAAATAACAAAATAGATGTTAATCCTTATTAATATCAGCTAAAAGTACAGTTTGTTAAAAAGCAAGGCTATAAGTACCAGCATTCATAATTTCTAATTCATATTTTCTAATCCCATCTAGACCTACAAGAGAAATTTTGCTTTCTGAATGCAAACACATGCAAGTTGTGTATAGAGACATATTACATCCTAATTGAATGTGCTAAATATTTCACAGCCCTCATAAAAAAGAAATCCTATTGACTTTGAAATGGTTGTGTACCCACCTTGTAGACATATTGTACAGACCGTTTGAGAGTAACATTTGAGTGTAATGAAATCTAAAAACAAACAAAAAAACCCCAAACAAACAGCAGCAACAAAAATAAACAGGAGGAAAATAAACTAAAGGGTCCCTTTCAGATGCCCTCTTATGTAGACTGATCTGTGGAAAAATAAAATGGCTATGTTGGAATAAAAGTTAGAAATCAAGAGTTGTTTGCTACCACATGTTATGTTAGAAGTCTTAAATACATCTAGTAAGAAATTCTGAAAACAAATTGTTGAGAAAAGTACAATCTATTCAACTGAAAGGATAGATGGCAAATATGAAGATTTGTCAGAAATTAATAACCCTTCTCTCTAGGGTCATCAAAGAGAGAAGAGGAAAATATTTCAGGCACAAATAAGAATGTAGACACAAGGTCTGTCAGTCATGCCACTTGGCAGCTGAAAGAACCTGCAAAGATGACTCATTAAATTAGTTTCTCACCTGTTAAGCAGTTTGCAGAAAGACTGAATTAAAAAAAAACAAAAAAAACACATTACAGCGATAGGGACATGTAAGGACTGGTGCAGTACTGACATGAGAGGTAGATCATCATGTGAAGGATTTACCTTTAGATATTTTAAGATTGTTTACCTTAAAATATAAACTACTGTGTGATAGCTTCCACACGGTTTATTAAGGTGCTATGAAAACAGTAAGTAAGGATGCAATTCTTTGCATTCAATTGTAGCACAACGTTATGCAACAGCTCAAGTGAAAGATTTTTGCCTTTGTCTCTGGTATGTAGTGTGTGCACAGTAGGTATGGCATGCAAGCTGGAGCAAATTCTAGCTAAAGGAGTCTGAGCCAAGTGACTGTATAATGATATGATTGTGCATTTGGATTAAAAACAATTTTGTATGGAAGAAGATGCCAAAGCTAATACACGTGCACAGGCGTGTTGCAGATGTGCCAGTCTAGACTCTGAATGTTCCAGTGTAACATTAACCCTGTCTAAAAGGATACACAGTCATGTGAAATCTGACTGTCCTGTCTGAATGATACACCCAAAAGCTAAAGTTGTAACTGTAGTTATTATGATTTTTAATTTATATTTTGCAATAATTTGTGTGCTTGCACTGGTTTATTGACTGTGCCAGATATTGGTAGGAAGATAGTTAATGGAAAAAAAATAAAATTGAGAAGGACTGGGGATGTTTGTCAATAAGAAGTTTAACATGTCTCAACAATGTACGCTCACAGCCTGGAAAGCCTATAAGCTATAAAAGCCTATAAGCTATAAAAGCCTATAAACTCTCTTTAAAGTTCTGATCACAAATTAATATTGTAATATTATTCAGGCAAGATACTGGCTAAGATTATATAGTCTAGTACAGACCTGCCTAACGTAGCTGTGTGCTTCTCTGTGCTTTTTGTATGCCAGGTATTGATGCTTTTCTCCATTTGTATATAAAGACATTTATAGCACTTTTCTCAGACTTTTAATAAAAAAGCAGTTGTAGAAGTACTGTAGTAAGGGAGAGCATCTGAAGTTTTATGCAATTCTGGTTTACCTGATTGTCTCCTTAGCAGTGGGGAGTTCACCAGGTGCCCGGAACATGGAAGAAGAGTTAGTGGTAACAAAAAGGGAAAAAAACCCCAACAACCCAAAAATCTCAAAAAGCTTTACAGAAAGCTGCATGTATGGCTTTGCTGTGTTGACCTTAAAAATAAGCACAGGTAAGCTCAAAATGACAGCAAAATTATGTTTGAACTAAAACAACTCATTTTCAATTTTAACATCCATTTGACAGGGAATTTGTTTCGTCTAACTCACATCTCAATGAGTTGCTGAACAGTAGAATAAACCAACATTTCCAAACACATGGACACATAACGGAGCTTGAGAACTGTTAGTCCAGCAAGCACACACCCCACAGCTATATTCTTTTTTACTCACACAATTCTCTAGCTGCCATCTGTTCAATACAGTGTGGAATAAATCCCTTGTGATGTGTGTTAACACTATCCCTGGATTAGCGTAAAAAAGCCAAAACAAAACACACTGGAAAAGATTGAATATTAAAGCAAAATTGTAACACTGTGAGTAGCAATTTGTTGATATAAGTGGTTAGGATTGTGAAATCTTTTGGGCACCACTGGCTGAGCTCTGATAAATGGAGTACATGTGATTGCCACTGGAAACAAATATAACATGATTTTTTTTCTCCAACTATATTTCAAAAGGAGAAATTTGCTTTCAAATAGAAGTCTAATAAGACATGAGGACAATTATGCTGCCCTTAGCAAACCCAGTGCTATTATTTGCATTCTGTTGCCTATTGGCTTAGTTGAACACTAATGAGAATGTATTTTCTCTCATATTTATTCTCAAAGGCTGAATGACAACACTCTCTTTTACATCACTGGCAGCAACATGCCTATAGGATAAAGCTTTACAAAAAATACATTGCCAATAAGTAAGGCTGAAGTTACATGCAAAATCATATTTCATGTTCTAAATGTGAAATGTGTAGCTGACATTGGACTACTGTGATGGTTGATACTCTATAAGAGATCTACGCAGTCACCATGTTTATTACAAACTCAATTGAACTATGATGTAAACTCTATTGAAACAGTAAGAATGATCCATTTCTATATCATAAGAGTCTTGGCATTTTTTTCTTTTGGATTTTGGAGCAGGAAGAGGAGGTTGGCCATAGAGAATTCAACATGATTCAGAGAGTCCACTGTATGCTGGGATGTGTCTTAGCAACATTCTTGGTTAAGCCATTGAAAATCTCAGCTAAATAGCTCTTTATCAAGTTTCATTGTTGGAACAGATAATTTTGATGTGAACTAGGGCAAAGAGAACTTGCCTAAATTAGTATTTGTGTTTCCCAGCCATTTGGGGAACGAAAACTGTGTGTGAGTAGGGGTTAAGAAGATTGATGTACTTGCTTCTGTAAACTGCAAAGGAAATAAATTGTACTGCACAGTCAGTTTGAGATGGGTGCAGCCCATGAAGTTAACTCCTTTGTGTTGGAACGGAATGTCACATCTCCAACCCCTCAAAATGTTGCTTCACAAAGTATCAGAAAACCACTTCCCCAGATAAACACCCTTGTTATTCTCTTTCTTTGTGGTATATATACCCTCTGACTTGCAACCTTCATTTAGGATGTTTCTCCAAACCTTCATAAGTCTGAAATCTGAAAAAGCCCAGCTCTTGAAATCACCATAATGGGTGTTACAGGCAGCAGAGTTAACAACTTGGGGTCAAACCCATACAAGTGTTTGAGTTGTTTATGTGTGAAGGAATTGGCTGTGTTTCATGGGCACAGAAGCGCAAAGGTCAACTGTCTACAAGTGACAAGGTCAAAAGTTGACCTTTTTATTTCTTAGGAAATTCTGGATTTGGGAGGAGAGGAGGAGAGGGGTGGAAATTGTCCCACCCTGAAACACAAATGATATATTTGAGGATTTCCCATAAAAAGGTAAACCTTATAGTTTAAAAATAATCTATAGAGTTTCAATCTGAACCTGGCCCTGAAAACTCCAGTCAAAGGTTCTCAAGTCTCTCTTTTCACAAACTCATGAGAAACTTAGAGTACAGAAACTTTTCCTGTCTGGCTGAAACTTTTGGCCTTGAACAGCATGTTTCCAGGGTCTTAGACACATTTCAGGATTGTCAGATCATTTAGGGGATGGTTTCATCCCAAGAGACAGCATAATTCACCCAGAATATTTGGGAAACATGAGTATCTTCCAGTGTGTTAAGTTACAACTATGTAAAAAAAGACACTTTAGCTGTCATCTAGCATTTGATGAATACTGTTTCACAGAAAAATTATTGACTAACATTATGCCATTTGCAATTTTAAGTATGTTTTAAATCAATTCAGGATAGTTTTTGTTGGCAGGAGTGGGTCAGATCTGTTAAACTAATTCCAGGAAACTGTGTCCTGTGCCTTAGAAAGGGGCTGAAGATTTTGCTTCAGCTGTGGCTTCTGCTTGGTAGTCAGGAGTGATAAATCTATTACTCCATCCTTTTGTCATTGTGGGTAAATCAGTGGATCCTCTCTTTTGGTCTCATGGTAGGAAGTGTGTATAAAAACATTTATTTGCCCTAAGAAAGGGTTTTGATCCTGACTTGGTAATTTTCCGTATAGAAGTATAAGCTTTGTAACAAGCTATAGAAAATGCCATTTTTTGAAAACAAAAAATGCTTATATTTTATATTTATATTTTAATTTTTAAAAATTGATTCCATTAGATTCATGTGGTGTTTTGGTCACATTTTAGGCGTAGTTTCAAACCATATGATTGAAATGGCTTTTAATGATACCATTTGTGACTTTGTAACCAGATATGGGCATAGTGTTTATGATTCAATTTACCTTTTTTGTGTGTGTGTGTTTTAGAATACCTCTTAACATGGTCTATCACTGCTTACATCAGTTCAGTCTACAGCTATTCCATACCAGCACCATGAGAAAGAGATTGCAAACAAGATGTTTACAAATCAATGACATAATGTCATCAGTGTGTGCTGCAAGATATTACTGCATTAGAAGACAGAAAGGAGATTGGTCAAAATGATTATACATATGCAGCTGGTGCATCACACAATCAGGAATCATTTCATTGAAGAAATTGTGAAAAGAGAAGCATATTCCAGACTTTACAGATTTTTTTGCACTTACTGTCATGAGACATTGGGGAGACACACACACAAACTACATTCAGAACTAAAAATCCTTTCAGTTTATTGAAAGTTAATATGACAGACAAAATCTTTGTATTGCAGATTTTTAACAGAAAATTGATTTCTAAGTAGTAACTATATTAAATATAAATTACTATATATTCTTCTGTTATACTGTATTTGAGTGTTTACCCAGTCAGGAAACAATGTCAACACCACATGGTTTATTTGATCAGTCACAGACAGGCAACACACTTTGAGGAAATATTGAGTACCAAGTACGCAGAAGCTTTCATGGGGTACATTTTCAGAATAAATTAGAATAATGAATATGTTAAAGAAGATCATGATCTGTTCAGCAACATTCAATAGTCAGAAAAAGAGACTAAATTCGTCTGCTAAATTATTCATTGCAAATTATTTGCTTAACTCTAATAGTCCTGATTAGTGCTTATCTGATCTAGAAGGAGAACAATAAAAAGCATTGGAAAGGAAGGTGAATAAAACCAATATTATTGCTATATATTTGATTCACAAATGTCTATCACTGGAAGGCCACAATGTGCCTCTTGCACATTCTTTGCAGAAGACCACCAACTGACTCTAGTCAGAAAGGGTTTTTGCTATGGCCAACTGTGGAAAAAATCCTCTCACTGTATACAGAGCAGCATATTTGACAGTTATTTTCCAAGGCTTGTTTTAGGCTGGAAGCTTTATTTTGTCCCATCCTTCTCCCTGTCTTATATGGTTAACTAATGTTTTATCCCCTTCCTCCTTCTCTTCCCAGTCTTCAAGCTTGAGACAAAGGATTTCCTCTACCACGCCTGTCCCTGGCTAGGAAGCAAAAAAACAAATCATAGAATCATTACAGTTGAAAAAGACCTCTGAGATCATTGAATCCAACTGTTACCTTTCACTACCATGTTCACTGGTAAACCACAACCCCAAGTGTCACATCCATATATGTTTCTACCACTCCCCTGAACAATCTGTTCCAATGTCTGACCACTCTTTTAGTGAAGAAATTTTTCCTAAATCTAGTCTCACCGGAAGCTGTCTTTTTTCATGTCTGAGAAGCGAAGAAAAGAGGAAACAAAATTTTTTTAAGCCCATAGAATTTCTAAAGATCTAGTCATTTCTACAAATGAAAGAATGATCTCAGAATAAAATAATAGAGAGACAATGCCTGAAAGAGAGTTGTACTTGAACTGATGGACAGAAAGGCAGATATACACATGGTCTGTCTATAGTTCCTTTTTCTCTGCCTGTAAAGCAACAACTGAGTGCACTTCACTCAAACAGACCCAGCACATTAAAAGTATTCTGACTCTCTTCTCTTAGGAATTTTATTTTCCATTTTCCTTTCCTCCTCTGTCCACCATGTAAGGCAATAACTATTTTGCTCTCATTCTTATTCCTAACAAATTATCACCTTCTTCCCCTACTCCTTCCACTCCTCCCAGTTCATGCTAGGCCTCCCACTTTCTTGACTTCACTACTGTATGCCTGTTCCATCTCCATAGCTTCCCACTTTGGATTGTATATAGCTATCCAAGCACAGTTGTGCCATTCTGAAAAATGTGGCTCAAATATAAACAACTTCAGGGACCTAAAAAATCCAGTCTGAGGGTGTTAAGCACGGTTTTCAGCACAAGGACTTTGCAGTGTAATCTAGACACTCTTGAAATCCAGTTAACTTTCCTAGATTCCCAAGCTCCTGGAGAAAGACTTTGAGAAACTGATCTCTGAGAAAGAAGATATCTGCCCTGCCCTGCCAACAATTTGTCTCCAGACAGACTAATGACTGTCTTTCGGCTTATGGGCTCTACCACATTTCCAGGCTTTATCATCATGATGCTGTTATCAAATGAGTCAGTGGTATGCCCAGGAACCTTGCAGTGCATTAAAGATATAGTGCGCTCTCTATGCATTCTAATATATTGCCTATTGGATAGGCTAACCAACTCAGAGTAAGATATAGTAGAAATATTTAAAAGGTACTAGTGGACAGGAAGCTTGTTTCTGTGTTCTTGAACAGTCTAGGGTTTTGTGGGTTTTAGCTGTTTAAGTGGCCTTGAGAAATGTGCAAACTACAATTTTTTTCTAAGATTGTGCTTCCCCAGAGTAAATAGGTCTAAAATTGCTGTTCTCTAGTTTAATTATGCTTATTAAGTCCCAGTTCATTTCCTGTTTGCTGCACAAATGACACCCCAAAGCATTATTTGGTTATACGGTAGTTTGTTTAATGATTCCTCTTTTCCAATTCCAGATTCAAACAACAAATATTTGCCTTTAGCCAATAATTGAGGCTCTGTTTATGGCTCTGACATGTATGCATGAATAGATTACTACATGTTTGTAAAAATATATCTTATATATATGACTACTTTGTTTAATTTCACTTTATGGAAATCATGTATACATGTTACCATGGTGTAATATTCTGTTGAGAATTTTCAATGCAGTTGTATTTTCATTGGCATTCCAAGAGGGTTTTTTATTGTAAAGCCCTTCACTGACACTCTGCTCATGCTTGCTATTATCCATCAGGCTTTGTTTTCAGCTGAACATACTCCTTTCTTTCCTCCTTCACATGATTATTTGCATGAGGATTTGCATTTAAATAGATGTAGAAAGTGCTTTAACAACACCTACAGTAACAAAGCAAAAGCTTCTCAGTACTTGTTACTGTCAGATATGAATTCAAAACAAATCAATTAATGTTTCATATAGCTGTTTTCAGTGTTTGCATTTAGGTGGAAATGCTTCTTCATATTATATTTAACACAGATGGTGCATATTTAACAGACTGTGCATAGAGAATTATTTATGTGTCAATAACCTGAACAGTAAAAAGAGTGATGTTCAAGATCTAGAAGTCATGGATAAGATCTATTTTCAGTACAGATGAATTGAATACTTAGAATCTCAAGATTAAAGACTTTATTTCCAGTTTAGACCTCCATTTATTCAGTTTGAATTATTTTGCTGTTTGAAAATCTAAGCCCTTAAAGAATTAGTAATGTCTGGGTTTTGTTATGCAGATCATGGAAATTTTGCAAATAGCTTGAATATATAAAAGAGACACAGCGTGGTTATGAACAGAACTGTTGTGACTTGCATATAAAGTACAAATGTAAGATGTTCTTTTAGTGCTATATGTGAGAAAAGTAAATTCAACTTGGTCAAAATGTTCTATTGCAGAATGGTGTTTTCTCTTTGTTTTTAATTATCTTTTGCTTACAATGGCCAGTTTTTCATACATTAACACATGATTTAACACAAATAATTTACAAAAATACAAAATTAATTTCTAATTAACTTTTAGCTCTAGTGGCTTGTAAATTTGTGCCACATAAAGGTTTCTGTTTTTCTATGAGGTCCTTGAGGGACAGCAGTCCATATAATTGATAATGTTAATTTGCCATATTTAAAAATAATACCTTTATAAGTATCATTAAACTAAAAATTTGACACAAAAGGGAAAAGAAAAAGTAAAGGTAGGCTGGGAGTCAATAAACAATATTAGTCTTATATTATTCTGTCTGCAGAAAAAAAGAGGTAGACCAGAGAAATTTATCAGAGTTCTGAGCATAATACAGTGCAGACACCTCTGAGTTCTAAAATGCAATTATTATTTATTGCCTAAAACAATTTGCTATATACTGTGTGTGCTAAAGAGAAATCCATAAACATCAGAGGTAAATTACTAACAAGTCTTTCTTGTTCGTATGAACAACAAGAAAAAAAAATAAATCTGCATTTTCCTATATATTGATGTGGGATAAGTCCATATAAAGGAAATTAATTCTTCCAAAGAGATCTGCAATGCAGCAGTGAGACAACATGATTTCACATGTCACAGCTAGTGTCTTCTATGTCTTACTTTAACAAATGTAATAAATAAGCCAGATTCTGAAACCAGTCCTACAAAGCCAGTAATTGACTTGCAGGTTGCAAGAGAACCAATAATTTGTGAATCAAACTATGTAAGAGAAATCAGATGATTTACAACTATTCTTTTCAGGATTCTGTAATGTTAAATTTTCAGCCATAATCTTCCTTCCAGCTTTTCATAAGTTGAAGGTAGCACCTAAGAGGAAAAGCAAAAGTAATAACCACAGGAGTTCTTGTGTGTGCTACCTTCATTCAAGCAGTGGAAAGGATCAGGATCCATCTGTTGAGGCAAGACAAGATTTGGTCACTGTCGTGGGTTTATCTGGTTAGGGTTTTTTTTT
>WBMV01004466.1:215519-236427 GCA_013396655.1 Campylorhamphus procurvoides | reverse complement strand
GGGGGAGGCCTTGAAGGAGTTTTGCTGGACATCAGGCATTTATACGGGGTCTAACCATGACAGTCACAAACCCTCACCTCATTTTCACTCACACTCTCCCATTGCCTTCAGAGGACATGCACAAAAGGCAGGGTCAGGTCTGCCAGGAAGGCCGTGTGCACTTGCAGAACGAGAACTGAAGGGTCGCTAACATGAGGCAGACATGTTGCACTGTTGCAAAATAGAAACTAGGCTGGCAAGCTCCCTTTGATTAAGTAAACAAAGCATATACCCCCCTCCCTCTCCTCTTTGTACCAGTTTGCCTCTGTTAAGGACTAAAGAACACTTAGTTTAAGCTCACCTAGGTTTACTGAAATCAACATCAGGAGAAGAACTGTCTCCAATATCTTCACTGATAGTTTTATGTCAATTTAGTTACCAGGAATATAATTTAATGCACAAAGTGCCTGGGTCTCCTGCACTCTTCCATCTTAACAGCTGCCATCATGTCAATATATTAATTTAGAATGAGAGGAGTTCTATGTATTATTCTTAATATATTTCCACAGCGTGCACTGTAATTGCTCCTTTGAAGCTGATAATGTACTTTTATTGCCTAAAAACCAATTTGCTGTACTGTGTAGTAATATAATCATTGGTTTATGTTGTGAGTACATATATAGTGGACTAATTTATCAGTTAGTTTGTATCCATGTACATTAAAAGAAAAGCCACAGAAATAAAGAGAGTCCACCTTATATTCCAAAGATGAAATTTAGAGGAAGCTGGTCTTGTTTAACCTAGAGAAAAGGAGCCCAAGAGAGACTGTCACTGTCTACAGCTACCTGAAAGGAGTTTGTAATAAGGTGGGAGTTGGTCTCTTTTCCCAGGTAACAAGTGACAGACCAAGAGGAAATGGCCTCCAAGTATACAAATGGTGGTTTAGATTAGATACTACGGAAAATTTATTTATTGAAAGATTAACTAATTGCTCAGGGAATTGATAGAGTCATTACCCCTGGAAGTGTTCAAAAAATATGGTGCTTGAGGACATGGTTTAGTGGTGAATGAGCTTGTGATCCTAAATAGACAGTTGGACTTGGTGATCTTAGAGTACTTTTCCAACCTTAACAGGTCTATGATTCTATGATTTTGGCCCTTACCTCTTGCTGGCCTCTGGTCTGTATGAAAAACATTGTAAACTGTGTGCCTTATTCCCACTCTGGCGCACTGATACCTGGGCTAAAGATACTGGTTGAGCCACATCCAGCTGCTTCTTCTGTGGAGTTGGTTAGAATCTGTTTAGGTCATGTCTTACTGGATCAAAGCTTGAGATAGATAGAGAAGAAATCTGAGCATGTGAACAACAGCAAGAACAACCTGGAACAGCCCAGAAGACTACTGATACTTAGGTACTGTGAGGCTTCAGAGTCACATCCAGGACTCTGGATTCATGCCAGTGGCATCTGGATGTTGGATGTGGTACCTGAGGGAGTCCTCCATGTTTAAGCCTTCCTTCAGATTCTATATAGTGGATAAATAATGAATGAGATATGAATGTTTTAGAGGAAAATAAAGACCAAAGCAAATTATGAAGAATGTGTTAGCTCATCTGAAGGTCTCAACAGAGGCAGAGTATGAATCAGTGGTAAATTATTTCTTACTTAATGCAGCAGACCAGAAGACAAATTCATCCTCTGATCCATTATGCCTGAGAATGAAGTGAGGAATCATACATTCAAAGCAAAGAGCTCGGTCCTGTTCTGGCCTGGCAGTAAGATGTAGGTTCTTGAAGGGAACTAGAAGTCTTCTTACCTTCTCAGCCTCATCTAAAAAGCAAGCAAGTACTCTGAGAAATCTATTATCTTTTTTTTTTTTATACTAGAAAAAATAAGAGGACATGACAGGAAAACTATGTATTTTTAATAGATTAAAAATATATATTACATTTATTATGGAATAAATATACATTTTATTTTATTTATAAAGAGAATATTTTGTTTGTCGTTAATTGTCCTCTCAGAATATAACATTTTCCAATAGCAAGACTACCGTATTACAATATCAAACAAAGAAATCTAAGGAATAAGCAGCTCTAGGAAACATAATATAAATAAACAGCAGTAGATTGCCCTAGGCACATGCTTTTACTAATTTTGGTTTGTTGTTGTTCATGTCAGTTAGGTTCAATAAACTAGCTTTCTGGTAATGATTTGCTTTCTTCTGTGACACTTAAAGAACCAGTTGACAGTTTTCTCTGTTGTCATTAGATTTTCTAGTTCCATATGGGTGTGTAAGGTCCAACTTGCCTAATTCTGTTAGATTTCTGAGAGTTAGTTTCAAAAGATGCTTGGAACAAGGCCAGTAGCTGAACCCTCTACATGTAAGTGTTACTTCTATGTTTTGACTCACAAAATGTTCAAAGGGAAGTTGAAAATGTTGCCTGCTTCACCAGTTTGCAATAATATGCTAATTAGAGCTGGCTAAAATGTGACAAAAATATCAGACAGTCAAAAAAAAAACAAAAAAAAAAGAAAATAAAAGAGATAGAGAAAGAGAATAAAGAGAGAGAGAGAGAGAGAGAGAGAGAGAGAAAATCCTATGATTGCATTTCAATGGGCCTTTCTTTGGGGATCAAGAAACACCTTCAGTGTGTTAGGTGTTAACTGAAGGCTGTTCCTATTTCTTTGAGTCGTCTTCCTTGAAAGAAACTGTACAAAGCTGATTTCATATTTATATGAATTCTTCTTTCAGCCACTCTGCTCCAGGCACTTTCTTCTTTCTGTATCAAACGTGTGTGAGTGAAACATTAGGAACTGTAAAGTAAGCAGGAATTTTTGAGATCTTTCAGTGCAGCCATTTAAATCTGGTTGATTGTAAGAGTGAGTCCCTGGTCAGCCAGGACCCGAACAGATGTTCTGAATATGTCTATGTATTTTACCCCAAATGCTTGCTCTTACCTCTACTTTGTCTAGACTCAGATTTTCACCAGAATAGTTTTACATTCCTTTCTTCAAATCCAGAATAATATTTGCATTTATCTGCAAAGAGTGACAGAAAATAATTTTGGAAAACTGAGTTAGTGGGTGAAAAAATAGAGTATGAAATTCAGTGTCTCTAAATGCTAAGTCATACATATACAGAAAAAAAAATCCTAATGTATGGAATGGATACTTGTAGATTATTAAGCAGTACAGGGAAGAGGACATCATCATTGTAGATAGTTCAAGAAAAAGTAATTTCACTGGCAATATCAAAAAGGCAAGTATAATATTAAAAGTAGTCAGGAATGGGTAGGCAAATAAAACCTAAAACCACGTTATACCAAAGTTTACGCCCATGATATAGATTCTTTTTTAACACAGCAGAAATTATTTTTTTCCTACCTCCAAAAGAAAGTAGTCAGTTTTGTGTCCTCTGCAAACTTAGTGTCCCTTCCAGTCCTGTGTCCAAATCATTTATGAAGATGTTGAAGAGCACAGGGCCCAAGATGGAGCCCTGTGGAACCCCATTAGTGACAGGTCACCAGTCTGATGTCACCGCATTCACTATTACCCTCTGTGCTCGACCCATGAGCCAATTGCTCACCCACCACATGATGTGTTTATCCAGCTGTGTGTGCTGGACATTCTGTCCAGAAGGATTCTGGGAGAGACGGTATCAAATTTGGATTTACTGAAATCCAAAAAGATCACATCAACTGGCTTTTCTTGATCAACTAAACGGGTTGCCTTGTCATACAAGGAAATTATTAGTTGATTCCCAGGTATCAACAGAGAGCTGTAGAACCCAACGGGGTAATGGGAAGAGGGATGAAAAAAGGTTACTAACTTTGAAAAGGGGCAAAGACAAATTGGTAACTCTCTTGAAAGAGAAGTAAAGGGAGAGAGAAAGACAAGAAAGGCAAAGAGAGACTAAAGAAAATACATGGAGTTGGGGTAAAGTTTGAAAACATTTGCTGCTGACAATACCAGTTTGAAGATGCTCATGTTCCAAATTCTCACCTTTCTGCCTCATGATTATATATAACTGGTCTCTACTCAAAAGTGGGTTTTGCCCCCCTTTTAGAGTTTGGGTAAAATCCATTCATCTGTTTCTGATTTTTGGCTGAGTGAAACCACTACATTTCTTAATAAAGAAGGAGAAAGTTGTTTCGACTGAATTTTTTTCTCCTTAGCACAAGTTAGAAATGACTAAAGTTTGATATATGAAATTCAGGATGTAACTACTCCCTAGTGAACAGTACATATTTTGCTAAGTTGCACAAGAGTTGATTGTAAAATAATGAAGTTACGAACATTTTAAAGTGTGCCCTAGAGCAAAGGCAGTAGAAAATTCCCTCAGTGTTTAAATGGAGTTGTTAACCATAGACATGCAGATGTGCATAAAGTTGATTCTCTGTGTGACACATTACAAAACCTACAACAAAGGTAACTTTTCTATAAATAGTCAAGTGTTATTTTGGATTGCCACAAAAAGGTTTTTCCTGGTCTTGCTAGGCACCTACACCTCAGCTAGTTATTGACCAGAATCATATGCAATTAAAGAGATCTTTTGGCACTGTCAGCCACACATGATACAAAGAGCTGCTCTGGAATGTGTGGTTAGTAACCACTGGTGAGGCCAGACATATGAACCTGGTCTGAATGATGGGAATTTAAGTTATGATTCTATTTGGTTTAGTGGAGGCAAAGATACACAACTATGAAAAAACCCCCAAATTACTGGTTTTGTATAAAGAAAAAATATTCATTTCTGGCTAATATTTTTAACAGAATGATGTTGCTGAAAGCTTAGTTGTATGTTCTATAGGTTTGATCTCATTTTCTTTGAAATCAAGAATGGAACTGAGGCCCAAATCGATATGTTGAAAATAGCAACAGGACTGTAAATATTTAATGAGGTGAATAAACTGTGATTTCCTTCTAATAATTAATTTTGATAGGAATAAAACACCACTGGAAAAAAAATGAGCTCATTTTGAAAAAGAGGGAATCTTTTTCCTGGCACAAAACTTCTTTTGCCCTTGCAGGTACAGCTGAGCTACTTCAGACTTCAAGTTATACAAGACTTTATAAGCTAATCAAGTTTGAATCTGTTTTTTAACAAGATGGACAGCTTCCAAAGAAAACTGAGGTGCTACAGGACATGATTTTGATGGAACGGTAGGTGGCAAGTTTCTCTGCAGTACACCATAGGGCCTCATCTGCCTTAACTCAAACATATGCTTAAGTTCAAGCAGTAAGTATTCCCACTGAAATTAATGAGTTTGTTCACATGCTTAAATTTAAATAGGTGCATAGGTGATTTTCTGGATTGGGGAATGAATTCTTGGGAAAGTTTCTGCTGCAGGAGGTGTCCTTTAGGAGACGATGGAAAAGGAGACCCTAACCATATACAATAGTCTCTTGTGCCATGCTTTGTAAAGATAGGATAAGTAGTACCTCTTGAGTAACCACTTAGTTATCTAGAAATTATTACCTTAATAAGTTATCATAACACTGTTGTAGGCTACTCATAATAATAAGGGGTAACATAAGTGTCAAGCCTATGAGATAGTCATACAGGAAAAAGTGTTTCCATTAATATATTCGAAGTTAAATTTAAGTGGACATTTTCACNTTTTTTCAATAAAGTTTCCAATAAATTTCTAGGCATGGATGAAAAATGAACACAAGATTTTTTTTCATGCCCAGTTTTTATTGGACACGTGCTAAGGACAACTGTGTCTGTGGAGTGAGGAGTAATCAGTATTAAAATTTATAGAACAACACTACAAGTTACTTCATGATGGTAGAGGCCATATATAAGTTATAACTGATGTTAATGTAACTAAGTAATGTTAAATTTGTACTGCCTTACTGGGAGAATAAGTGGTAGTGATTATTTTTACTGATTTTTCCAAATCAATATTTTCCCACTATCCTGTAACAGCATCAGCTAAGAATATTTTATTTTTTACCCATGTTCTGTGTGCTTTTGATTATAATGCACTTTTTACCTGACAGCAACCACAGCTTAAAAATGTATTCTATGCGTATAATTGTGTGTTAGAAATAGAAAACCCAGGAGCATATTTTTCAGTGCATCTGTTTTTATTGTTAATGGAGATGTGTGCAATTAAAGTGCATGTTGCATATGAAAAGATTTATTTGAATAGATTAATCTTTAATTATAAATGATGCAAGAAAACTCACCATGTGGAGTATTTGCAAAAGAAAATGCTCTTCTACTTAACACTGCGGCAAAACACAGCCTGTAACAATAAGTAATGTTAATTGATTGGCCATGTTTGATACACTAGAGCACACAGACTGCTGTTTGAACAGAGACAACACAGAAACACCCAGCATTTTGACTTTGGTTTTTATAGGGTTGTGTTGATTATGGAGCACAAGCAATGATAAGCCTGATTAAGTGACTTTATTTCACTAGATCTTTAAATAGCTGAGTAGGTAATTTGTAGCTTAACCTACTCAGTTACCTTTGTGTTACCATGGCAATAAAATGCACACTGGAATGACATTTGATATTCTTTCAATTCTTTGCAATTTGCAATCAAGACAGTTCTATGAGTATGCTTCATTTTAATATTGCTTGGAAATAACAGAAACGTAAATAAAATCTTTCCAGTAGCTCTAAACCTTAGCAAACTGTGTGCATTGGTACATTTGTTTTTGAAAACCTATATATGACTCGGAATCACTTGAATGTCCCAGTGGACATCAGTTTAATGGTCAGTGTCAATCGAAATGTAAATGGAATATTTGCACGTATGTAGAAAGGATCTGGAAAGTAGAAGTCACCATCCTGGTGACTGTCTTAATCCAATTTCTTGAATACTGCACTTGAGTTGTGGCTGCTTCTCTCATGTAAGATACAGGAACACAACTAAGACAGGCCACATATGTGATCAGATGTGTGGGCAGTTTTCATATGCAAGTGAAATAGAGATCTATAAAATTATGAAGGCCAGTGAGATTACTCATGAATTATCAAAAGAAAGAGGGGACTGCAAGTTTGAAACAAATAAAGGAAATACTCTTTCACAGGATACATACAAATGAGGACTACAGAAACAGTCCCACACAAGACGAAATGTAAAAATGAATCTAAAACGGAAGATAGATTTGCTGGGGTTTATTAAATGTAACTGTCCAAACGCACTATCTAGCACAGAAACTCAATAAATTGCTGTGGAGAAACTGAAAGAACACAAGCAGGGACCAATCAATTCTTATACAAACTATTCTTTTTTCTAAAGGGCCTGCTACAGGTATTTTTCAGACATAGACTTCATGTTTGATGAATCATTCATAAAGCTCCATTTAGAAATTCTTAGATATTGTAACTGCTAAAAAAAAGCATACATTTGGACGGTTAGTTACATCAAAGTAAGTCTCTAGATAATACCATTAATTGAGCCTTTAAGGACACGTAGTAAAAGATTGGAAACATTCCAACAACTACCACATTCAGTGTGATAGCCTGAAAACAGGTCTTGGAAATTTGCAAAGTCCAAAATCTGAATCACTAAACTCAAGGTTTTCAGAGACAAATTCAGTAGTTTCTAACTGCTGTCTTCTGCCAGGGTAATGTTTAAATCTCCTTTGGGGCTCTTAAAATACTTTTGAGTGGAATAGGAGGGGAAAAGATTAACTAGAGCTTTTTGATTCTAAGTAGTTGTTTAGAGTATTTTGACTTTCAAGTCAGAAGTGTCAGTCTAATCAACTTAGTCCTCTCTGTAGACTCAAGAATGGTCCCCTATAGAAAAAGTTTGTATGGTCAGAGGACTGGTAAGCACAAAGTAAACCAACAAGTATTGCTGACTTCCAAGGTAGTTAACCTGATCTCAAGATCTGGGGAACTTATCACAGAAATACTTTGAAATCCACTTGTCCCATTCAAATACAAATGTCATGATCATAGACCATAATGAACTGGAACAGTATGGGGATCCTTGCTTCAAATTTTATGGTTCCAGCTTGCCTTAAAGTACAGCTTCTATCTTCCCTTGGACAGCCACTTAACAATAAGGTTTAAACATCTAATTGGCTTCATTTGGTTGCATTAGTTAAATGTGCTACTGAACATCGATATCTTAATTCTCCGAAGATACCTATTAGATAGGTAAAAAAAATGTTGGAGTCTGTGAGCTACAGATGGAAGAAATGTATATTTGAGTAACATATGCAAGGCCATGCAATGAGACAAAGGGTAAAATACTGTTTAAAAGTTAAGACTCCTTAGGTCATTGAAGACTTTTTTTAGAAAAGCATCATACTGCTGAAGAACACTATCACACAATATGACAATCTTTAAAAACATACAGTACATAAAAATTAATGTTATGCTTTTAAATATGATTTGAAATGTATTTATAAACAAAATGCCTTTTTTGTTACTATGAGGTGATTCTGTTTAGCGAAGTATAATACAAAATGATATGTCCCTTACTGCCACAACAGCACTATACAGCAGTATTTTGGCTGCATCAGCATTTTTTCTTAACTTTGAAGTCCATCCCAAGGTAAAGTTTTACATACTGTAATGTCAGTGAAAAAAATGTCAGCATTTTGTAGTTGTCAATTGATACCCAATAGAATTAGAATAAGGAAGCCAGGGACTCCTGGCTGCTGTCACTCTGACATTGTCATATTGTGGAGCCAAGGAGAAAAAAGTAGACAACAATACTCTTCATTATACAGAACAGCTAAATTATATAAACCATTGCTTCCAAAGGCCTGGCAATCATTTTCAAGTATTTAAAACCTAAATTTACAATGAGTTATTTAGTTGGATTTTTACACCTGCATATGCCCTATTATTAAAAATAATAGCCTTAAAGTAATTTCTGAACTCATGGACTACACCGCTGGCCATAGCCCTACTCATCTTTCTTAAGTGCTTTGGTCAGGCAGTTCCATTGAAGTTCAGAGAAACTGAGCATTGAACTGAATGCTGACTTTGTGATTACCTGAAAATAAGTTTTGCTGTCACCAAAGGCTGTATATTCTGCATTTTTTTACAAAGCATCTTGAGACAGAAAGACTACTTATGGGCTATAAGGGAGGTGTAGGAGCATGAAAACAGGGAAGGTTACTGTGTCTTCCAAACAGGACAAGGATGGGAGTTCACTAAGTGGTAATGACCAAGAAATGCTGCAAAGATTATCTGAATTTCAATTTTGCTTTTAATACATGCAGTAATAATAATAATCCAATAAACTTCCACACAGTCATAAAAAAATAAAGTGTAGCGCAGACAAATACTGCAGTTATATATCAACATTTTTGTGTGGGATGCTACTTAACACAGATGAAGAGAGGTGAAATGTCTTTCTTGTCAAGACTCTGATTTGGAAGCTGTTACAGACATCATGAGAGGTGTCTAACCATGCATCATACTTACTAATTATTTTCCCCTGCTAACAACAGCAGAGTTATCTGCATCTGTTGGTAAAGTTCCACAATATTTTATTCAGTGTTAGGTTGGGTGATATCAATGGATTATAGCAAACTGAACATGGTTAAAATGGTTTAATGTGGTAGGTATACAATGCGTTGTTGACGGCTGCTTTAAAATAATGCTCAACATTACTGATAGTTTGTGTTCCCAAAAGCAATAAGCAAGAGGTTGTTAGAGTTTATAGGCTGAAGAAGGCAAACACAAACATACCCTTTAAAGCAGGGACAGATCAAATCCTTAGCCAGAACCTTGATACAGACTTAATTAAAAATTCAGAGAAAACTGGCTATGGTAGACACAATTCATTTGTGTGAACATGAAGAAGGAAAATTGATTGAAAGTTTGTCCTTGGCCTATAATGTCATAATAAATCATGTTTTCAAACTTTGACTTTTCTGTCAAAGGTTGTATCAAATGACAGATTCAGAACTTCACAATGACTGCTTAGTACTGGTTTCCCAGTCTTTCCAGTTCCATATTCTTCCCATAGATAATCAAAGACCTAGCAAGATGATCCTGTCATCTCCACTTACTGCAAATGTATTAATATAATCGAGGGAAAGTAAAACAAGTTATTGCATTGAGTTGAATTTTAGAAGTACACCTGACTAAATGAATATAAAATAAACTTCAGGGTCTGAATTCAGCCCAGTTGAGATTAGAGTATTCACTGGAAGTGTCTCTCTCTTCAACCAATGATGAAAGAAAAATGTGGATCAAAGGGTGGAAGAGATACAGACTTTCAACTTAATAGCATTTTATAAATGCACAGAATGCCAAATACTAAGAATTGACCCATGATTTTGCATATCTTCTCATTTAGGATTGTGAAATAGCTATGAACTAGGGTTATTGAAAATATTTTTTTACTGGTAAACTGCTTGTTTCTTTTGTTCGTTTGTTGGTTTGTTTTGGTTTTTTGTGAACTATTCCCCAAAAAATGCAATGCCAAAGAAACACAAGTACATTTCTCAGCAACATAACTGTGGAGAAGTTTTTTTCTCACCTCACATATGATTGGAGTTCCTTTTTCCTCTTTGTTTTCTTTGTTCCCATATATCTATTTAGGGTTAACATTTACTGGAAAAAAATTCCAGGCCAACATGAAAAATGCATAACTGTTTGAGATAGAGTTACCCAAACAGAAATGACAAACAGAACATCAATAAATCTATGGAAACATGACAGCATGAAAAGTGTCAAAATAATCAGTGAAAGACAGATAGTCCCACTTGTTGGTCCAGAATTGTGTGGAATCATCCTTTTGTGTGAGCTGGAAGGCAGTGGAATGCCAAAAAATAAAATCATAAGATGGTTGGTTTTAAGGAACCCTTAAAAATCATCTAGTCCAAACTTTCTGTCATAGGAGGACACCTTTCATTAGACCAGGTTGTTCAATGCACCATCCAAAACCCTAGGTTGCTTTTGTCAGACTCAATGTCAGATGACTTCAAGATGACTTTGCTTCTGGCTTCAAGGCAGCAACATCAAATTTACAATAGATATGCTGATTTTGAGAGAGAAAATAAATTAAAAAAAATAATTCCTTCAAGCAATAATGACAATGTCTAGATTTTTTTTCCCAATATTAGACTAGAAATAATGGGAATTTCCTCAGTGAAAATTTAATTAGTTTTAGAAGCTTCTCTTTAAAATTATAATTAATTATACTTGTGGGAAAATATTTTAAGCAGAAAAATATCTCATTTTATGGATTTGACTATGTTAAGAAATTAATAGCAACAGTTCCAGTTCTGGAAGAATTTTTCCTGAGTAGGTAACCTGAATATCAGGTTATATGACTTCCCCTATGACGACATAGATAGAAATTTTTTACTCTAGGCTTTGGTGCAATTTCAGTTAACCTCTTGCGTCAGTTAATATTCAGATGGATTAATTTTCTAGTTAACAAGCTGTGTTCTGGTGAATGGTAAATTACTGAGAAAAAAAATAGTTGTCAGTCTTTGGATAAAGAATGTTATTAGGTGTAGAAAAAACAATGGATTCATGAGCTAATGGAAATAAAACCAATAAGCCCTGAAAACAGCAAAGGAAACATTAATTCAGTCAGCGCCCTTTCAGTTCGCCTTAGGAATTCTGAGTAGCAATTTGAAATCCTACTTTTCTCCTGGGAAGAAGTGATGCTCTAAACTATACTGATCAAATAAAAAGGGAAGCCGCAGGCTAAAACAGAGGGAAAGAAGTTACAACAAAGAAAAACAACTAGTTGTATGAAATGACACATTTATACACAAGCAAAGTAAAATTAGAATCCTCTCCATTTATTTTATATCAGCTGCAGAAGAAAAATAGCTGTATTACAGAGACCAGACAACTGGGTAACATAAAATAAAGGATTATTTTGAATTGTCCAGAGGATACATTCCAAAATATGTACTTAGGATCTGTAGATAGAACAGTATAATTGTGTAGGTTTTAGATATAAAAAAATGCAATAATCTTGAACATATTAAAGCGATCTAAAAGAAGAGTGTAAGTAAAAATTTGTAAGTGAAAATTAAATCTAAAAAAAGCTACCAAAAAAAACAAAAAGTCTAGCAAAACAATTACAGTGTGAGAGTTTCTTAATCTCTGGTAGACTGAAATTTCTTATTCAGTCTAGTCTGACTGATATGCAGTCTTTAGAACTAGACTATCTAAAGAAAGAAGAAAGGTATTCTTAATAAGAAACAGTGCTGTAAGAAATCACTGACAGCTCCAGAACCTGTGACAGAACGACAAAGTAAGGGGTGAGAGAAAATGGTTAGTTTACACAATATCTTTGAAATCCGCTGCATACTAAACTGCTTCTATTCTACCTTCAGTCTGGCATCATGCTTCCAAAACAGAGGTATCAATGCCCTCAGTAATGCCCTAGGTATTTGCATTTGCTATTCCAAAATAATGGCTTGTCCTATTGCATGTGATAGCTGAAAAAAAAAAAAAGCCCTGTAGCACTCTGTGGAAGTGTCACAGCAGAGATGAGCACTCATTTAAAAATTTTTTGACAAACACAGCAATTCCAAATTTTAGAGCTGAGAGAGTAAATAAGTAATATAGTAATTAAGGAGCAGCATGTAATCAAAAAATTTAGTGGCTTCATAACAAAGTGCGTTTATATGGGATCAAACATCCAGAAGGATAGGAAAACGCAAGGTCAAGATCTTACATTTACGTGGTAGGTTACAGAGTATATTAATTATAGATACTTTAAGCAAATCATCTACAAGTATAATAGAGGTCACCTTAATAACTGTTGTGATCTTCCATGGTTGCGAGAATACGTATCAGGGCATTTGGAAAAAGGAATATTCTACATTTGTGTTACGCTTGTAATCAAATAGGGTATAGTAAAATTGAGCTTGGCTCAAGCCACAAAGTACACAGACGACCTGAAACAAGATTAGGAGGGGGTTTAGCTATTGTTGTTTTTTTTTTTGTCATGCACTTCTGGGGGCTTGTTAGTAACAGAAAGATATACCAGTTTTATGTCAATATATTTTATAGTATTTCCTAAATTTCTTAGCCTGAATATAAGCAGAAGTATTTTTTTTTCTATTTGCTTCTTATTTATTTCCTGAATTCTTGTTCCATAAGGATGTCTGCAACTTAGAAAGAATTAAACCTAAAAGTAATTCAATTCCTTATTTTCTGAGGTTATCTGGACTTTGCCTGGCAAAAGATTGCTAAAGAAAGTATAATTAAAACAATTTAAACTGTAATTGGAAAATACAATTTGACAGTGGAGCAACAAATGTAATCTTTGAGGAAGTAAGTGGTCTTTCAATGCATCCTAATTTGAGTTTCTTCCCTAATCTCTTTGGAAGGATACACAGAACACAATAAGATTTCAGATGCTATTTTCCACACATCGTCTACCTACTCCTTACCACAATTGACAGTTGCACTCTGAAAAAAACATTCTCTCGGTTAATTTGGTGCTTCTGCTAATGTTTTGTTTCCCTTTACTCAAGTTATGGTCATTCTTATTGTATGCTATTTAAAGTTACCTGTCATTTTAGAACTGCAGACTTTCTCAGGAACAACTGCAACAGGTGCAGCTGTGTAAAACCTTGCACCCTCATGTGTTCTATCGATGGAGCCTGCTATTGCGGAGGTGTTAAGGCTGAATGTGCAGTCTTTTTGGGTGCCCAGTTTGAAAAACATGCAGCCTGTTTCCTCATAATATTAAAGGTTTTTTACCTCACTTGGTAAATGCAAAACTAATTCCTCTTGATGTCAGAGACAGCAGTGAGCTCTGAAATCACTGCCAGCTTCTTAAGATGAGTACTCAGAAAATTAGGAACTTCAATGAAATTTAAGTAAAAAATTGATTTGAACAACTACCTCATCAGGGGAGACTCAACAATTGTCTCAATCACTATGTATCTTCCAAATTCTGTAAAAGGTGGGGAGAAGTTTAATAGCCAATTGTTTAGTAGAATGCACAGAACTACCATTGTGGAGGTACTGCAATAGTACTTTCAAGATAAGGAAATATGTCACAAAAGCTAAATGTAGTGGGAGCTTTAATAGGCACTGTAAATATTAATTGGTTACATTTGAATAAAAAATTTCTTCCTCACAGAAGAAAAGGGCCAAAATTCGCCTCCCTGTGTAAATCTACATATGTGAAGGAATGTATTTACTTGTGCATTTGCTTCTGTTCCTCTCTTACATATATGTATAAACCTAATGTTTGTCTGCATATTCATTTTTTTAGAATAAATCAATGATGCATTTGAAGCATCTTTACAAAACTATATATTTGACTCTTGAAAATACATATTCCAAAGTATTTCTGTTTGTATACCCAAAATTTAAGTCACAACACGTATTTACTTATTTGTTTCATATTTCATACAGTATGAGCAGCAGACCAAGGGTTTTATTCCCTGAAAACTAATCCGTGGAAGACATCAGATTTACAAATGAAGATTGATATCTCTATGACATGAAGACCAAATGAAGACCAAATCTTAAACTAAGGTCACTTTTCTTTGGTGACCACCTTGAGACTTCTATCTGTTTTCTTAGAATATTAAGGAATCCTGCAACATGCAAAAAAAAAAAAAAAGTGACTTGTCAACAGCCTTACCATGTACAAAGGAGATGATTTTTCTCCATCACTACATTGTGTATTTCCATCAAAATGAGGGCTGAAGCCTCATTATTATGGGAAGCAATGGATAGATTAATCTGCCTGGAAAACAGGACCCTCTGATCCAGCTAGCAAAGTACAACCCACAGGATGAATAACAGTTGTTTCATGTGTCTGCCAAACAGCAGAAAAAAGGCATCAGTCCTCCAAAGATTAGATTTAGCCAGAGAGGTGCTATTCAGAGTACCCGAGAATGAAAATGCATTCTAAATTGTCAAAACTTACAACTGGGACTGACTGCTTCAGGTGGAGTTCAACATTTAAAACTGAAAGCTCTCTAGGGCTGCACTGTTAATCATCTTCTCTGGAGAACAGAAAATAAGGGGCTACAAATGAAATAAAAGAATCCCTGCTTGCTTAACCTTCTCACTGGGGTGAAAACCACGACAAAGAAGATCTGAAAAAAACCCCAAAGATACCACATTCAGCGGTTTGAAAGTAGCTATAATGAGGGCTTGTAACATCTCATTAGGAAACTGTCAAACCCCAGGTTGCTTTATAAACGGACAATCATGAGCTGCAATTACAAAAGAGTGGGAAATACAGCGACAGAACCAAATATTGTGGCAGGAGAGGAGAAGGTGCACAGCATGCACTGGGAATTGAACCTGAGTTTCTTCCTCTAAGTCCTTTACAAAAATATTTTCAAGTAAATACTAGGTTAATTTTCATAGTCAGAGGAAAAAGAACAACATTTTAGCCACTTTCCCATTGACCCTGGGAATCTGTGAATGACACCATCAGTATAACAAGGGTCTCAGGTGAGGACTCTCAAGTATTTGACTTCGGGAAACCACCCAATGAGACTTTTACAGTCTTACTATAATAATACATTTAGCATAGGAAGGATAGTGTGACATATATATGTGTGTGTATATATATGTATATTTTACTTAGTTTCCATAAAAGAAGACTTAATAAATGTTGTTAAATACAAAGGTAAACCGGGTCAAGGATTGCTGAATAACTGAAAGCCAGCAAAACAGTGAATATTTACAAAGGAATGAATACTTAGCTGATATCTAAAATCACTTTTCCTCCCTAATTTATTCAGCTGAATTGTAATATTTTAGCAAAAATATTTTTTCAGCAAGTGAATAACCAGTGGGAAAAAAAAAAAAGGACTACTATTCTTCTCACAAGAGAAATTATAATTGGTCATCTAGAGACAAACTTCAGTGTATATCTGCATGAAATCCATAGTCTCTATACATGGTATGAAAGAAACAACTTCCTGGATAGAGCCAACATGTACCTGGTCACCCAGCACATGTCCCAGGGACAATAGATTCTTCTGAAACAACTATTCCAAGAGCTCACTGAAATATGGAGAGAGATGCTACTCTGTAAATAAATGTATGCTGCGGTAAAGACTCCCCTGGGGAAACCTGCCCTTAGGCAATCCTGACAATGCTGTCAGGTCTATCTGCTTTGGGAAAATGGGCCTTCTTCCCATTTCTAAAATGTGTTAATGTTGCACTGCTTATGATGGGGACGTAACAATGAATATGGTCTGAATGCCATCTCATCTGCCAGAAGAGTGCTATCTTGTTTACCTTGAAGGCCCAGTGGCATAATTAGCCAGACAGTGGGTGCCAGCAACACCAGCAGGACTCTCCAGAGCATCGCCCAAGTCCTGTGCATGTTCAGAACAGAAGAACAAAGCAAGCAAGCCTGTCAGCACAAGAATGAGAGAGAAGAAGACAATGCACCTAAAATGAGACCTCAGACAGTTTTGCCCCCTTGGAAATGCACACCAACAGACTATACTGTATTTTGCATTAAATGTATAGAAATTTCGGAAGTGGAAAAGAATTGCAAGAAGATAATAAAAGGAAGTGAATGTTACTGCTGTTCTTGTGAGGTGGCAATTTCAACCCTTTCCTCTGCTTACTAATGCTCAGTTCTTTGACTGAGTCAAAGAACTAACTCCTTAAAAACAAGAAAAAATTAAAAAGTGTTCCACATCATTTGGGTTGACTATTACACATGACATGCTCATGCTCACTCCTTATGTTCTAGTTAATTTTTTATTTGTCTGACAGTTAAATTTTCTGAATTATGTGCAGGCAGATTTCCTGATTAGAACTTAAGTTATTAGAATTTTTTCCCTTGCATATGGCAAAATTAATCAGTAATAAAGCCAAACCACTATTGTCATCATTTTTGTGGTGTTTGTGGCAGTTTTTCACACACCTTTATTCGTAATAATCATAACTGTGCTTTGCAGAAACTTGTTGGATTTTGACAGCACAGAATGATTTCAAGTGTTTTGAGGCAGGGAAACTGAAAGTGAGAAACCATGAGCCCAAGGATGAATGTGCTGAGCAAATCTACAGCTCAGACCTTGACCAAGCCATACATGACTCAGTGCCTGAGGCCAAACACCATATCAAGTGTTCAGAGCTCAGGGGTGTGTTTTTGAATGAGATGATTTCTCTTTCTTTGTATAAGTCACTTCCTCTGGGCACATTTTCTTGAGCTCATTAATTAGCTCCCTAAGAGGACACAGGCAGTATTCAGTCTAGCATACCAAGTAAAAGATACTTGGGCCAGTCTCTGGAAATAATCAATGTAGTAATACTCACCATCTGAAATTAAATATTTTAAATTTCTATTAAATGAGATATCTGTTTTTGTCTGTTGTTATCTATTTTTAACTCAGTAATAAATAGTTTTTTTCCAGTTTTGTGCATAGCAACCTATACAGAAAAATATATAAATGAAGACACAGAAAGTAATCTTTAAAATATGCAAATCATAGTTCCTTAAAAAAATTTCTTTATACATTATTTTCTCAACATATATATTATTTAGCTTTCACTTTCTCTCATACCTGTCCTCTGTCTGTATATTTTTAGAAAGCATGTATTAAATAACCTTACTCCAGAACAACAGAACTAGCTCATTGTGACCAACCACCAAAATATCTGTGTAAATTTGAAACAAATTAGTTTTCCAAAAGATGAAAGAAATACATTTGCTTGCTAGTAATTTTCCCGGCATAAGAGCTAAAATGAACTAAACAAAAGAAATTCAAGCTTTTATCCTGAACAAAATAATAATAAAAAAAAATCTTGTAGAAGACATGATGATGGTAGTTTAAATTAAAGGCCACTCTGAAGAAGAAATGGCACACCCCAACTGGCTCTTTTTCATTACTACAGTGCATTCTCAGTTAACAGTTCAGCAGAACTTGTATTTCTTTATTCTGAGAAGATAGATCAGTCTTTACCAATTACTTTTTTGTCTATCAACCATTAAAAATTTCAAAATGTTTATGGAAACTTTTGAATTTCTGGAAATGTAAAATCCTCTGATACCAGTGGTTGTTGAATTTCATCCAGTTTTTTTGGTGTACATTTATCACCAGCCAGGACTCAGCAATATTTTGATGGAAACTGGAATAGAAGACCATATATGCCTGAATTCTGTTAGTGAACAGTTCTATTGCTGATTCAAGACCTTTCAACCATGCAGGCAAAACTTGAGTCCCTGCCTATGGACAGGACATATGTCCTGAGTCACAGGACATAGGATTCCTTCTCTTCAAGGAAGAAAGATCTGGAGTGGATTCCAGAGAAGAGGGCTCTCAAGGCACCACTTGGGGCATTGTTCGTGATTCTTCCATGTGCATTTTGTTACATTATTCCCTGTCCTACACATCTGTCTACTTTGCTAACACTTGAGGCCATTCATGGTAGTATGTTTCCACAGGCTACTATACAGTTGTCCACATGGTGGACAGCTGAAAAGAAAACAGAAAGCAATAAAATATCATAACAATGTAGCTATATTACAAATCCTGGCCTTTTTTTTTTCTTTTTGTGATTTTTTTTTGAGGTGATGAAATTGCAAAATGCATAACTTTGTTCAGAGTGGGAAGATTATAACTTTTTACTGCAAGTTAAATTCTGCATACATTTTATCTCAGCCCAGATTACTTGTTAGCAGAGACTGTCAATCACATTGCAGGAAATTTGTCACAGTAATACCTTTCTATCGTTAGTATGAATGACAAACCAATTCAAGGCTGCAACCTAGGCTGACACTTAGTCCATACCTCCTGAGGTTAAAGACAAGCATTCCTGAATAGCTGAGAAAAGCTGAAACTCTGAGATGATCTAATATGCACCACTTACCTCCCAGCTTGGATATACCAGGAAAATTGAATTACAATTTTATGCCATTTCCATTCAGGGCAAACCCATAATTTTGCTATTTTAGAAGGATGTTCCACTTGCATCAGCATTCTTCTTTTGTGCATTTCAAAGAAGAAGAGGATTCTCTCATTCCTCCATTCTAGAAAAATATTAATGATTATAAGTTTTCTTTTCCTATTGTATATCTTATTGCCCTGTCTATACTAAAAGATTCTATCCAAGAAAATACTATCTAGTAAGAGTGGTCAGAATAGTGTTTTTATTTGGACTACTTTTGACTTGGCTTATGCATTGTTAACAATATATATTCACGTATGATGTAGAACACTCTTGTCTCAAAGTTTATAGGTGGTAAGATCCACAACTTTTGTTTAGGTTACTTCTGTACTTGGAAAAAAAAGATTGATAAAGTTATTCAGGATGTGAAAGCATTCCCTTATGTTTCAATGTGATATTTCCTATGTGACTGCATGTGCCCAGCTTTATAGAAAAAGGCATTTTAATTTTTTTTTTTTTAATGGTAGCTAGGGCTCTCTGTTGGCTTCACTTGAATCACAGATTTCCATAAATTCATTTTGTTGGTAGTCTGGACCTAATGTTCTGGTTCTTCCCACTCTCTAGGAAGAACTTGACAAGGCATCCAGAGCTAAATTGAGGCTCCATTGTTCACTATAGCATATCTAATGATTTCTTTAGTTGTATCATGATATTATCTCAGCAATGGTAACAGAGTCTACAGTCCACACTTTGCTGTCAGCCCAACTGGTATCACAACTAGGGTTACCAGACCTAACTCCTATTTTCTTTTACATATAGTTTATGTAAAAGAAAATCAGACTAAGGCAAAAATAACAAAAAGAGACACTTTCTCACAGTTTTTACCCAAACATTCACCTATAATGCCTTAGGTACAGAACACCTGGCACAAATTTTAATGGAAGCACCAATATTTGAAATATATTTTAACAACATTTGATAAACTCAAATTTCATAATATCATGCTAATTCAGCATAATGATATTGACATCATCTGAAAAAGCATGCAAAACATATCCCCTGAGAAGCTTGTAACTTCCTGGTACTGGAAAAAGCTGTAATAGTAACAAAAGAGAGGTTTGAAAAGGAACAAGCAATGGAAAGCTTATATTTTCACTAATCTTTAAAAGTTTGCCTGGCAAGAAAATACATTAAGGATAGGAAAATCAATTTATGCTATAAAATTTTCACATCACCAAGAAAAAAATGGAGAATCAGTTATTTTCTATGGTTAAAAAGACAAAGACACAAGAAAAGCCCTAAGGTAGATGCTCTGATAAATGGATGGCTTTTGGCTTAAAGTGGTGGATGTTATTCATGCAGACATACCACATAAGAGGTCCAGGAACAATAAATACCTAATCATCAACACACAGGATCTGTGACTGGATATATTAATCACCTAGGTGGGAAGGAAAGTGCACTTATGCTTTTTCCCTGGAAACTTCATTACCCTTCAGCATAACATAAGACAAATTTCTGGTCCTGATTTTGGTTGGCAGCTCAGCTGATGGCAGCAAATCTTTCTGGTTTTCTACAAATGCAGGTGAGAGCAGTGACCCCTCCCTCTTAGATACAATACTAGTATAAGTACAGTAAAATTACTTAATAAGACATTAGCAGACACTGGATAATATTAATAAAACTCCAGTTTAGACCCATCTCCAAATCTTCAGGTCATTGATCATTTGATGGCAAAATCAGAATGAATTAAAAATTATTCATTCAATTCCCAGGCTCTGTAACAAAATCAGCCCCATTAGTCTACAGATCTTTAACTTTTTCCTGACTGCCAACCAAGTTCTGTACTGTTTTTAGTGAATATCTTAATTAGAAAAGTAACATGGTATCTTTGGACAACAGGAACCAATTTTTAGCATCAGAGGAGTTCATGTTATTGTCATTTTTCATAAGGAAAGTTTTTCCATGAAAAAGTGTACTATAGTAGAATCAAGATAATTTTGTTGTAGTTGAAGTGATAAAATCTACATAGAACACAGGGAAATAAAAAGTGAGAAAACACAAGCATAGTTCATTATTAACAGATCTCCAACTGGAATAGGAAAAAAAGTAAAAGAAAGGGTAAATGTTGTTTTTTATT